>JAGTTH010005690.1:0-10012 GCA_022606485.1 Agraylea sexmaculata | reverse complement strand
GTAAGTATAATAATACAATTATCAGTGACATTATAACCACTCTTAGTTTCACCACAGCCTAAACACTATTTAATTATCGATGATGGCCTTGATGATGATCACAGCACAATGGAACCGGTCTGCTGACCTTTGTCTGCCTGCATTTCAGGTCATCTTCAGTCTTGAGGGTTGCCATTATTAAGAAAAATAGCACACGTCATAGCGTGTACTTTGTATTTAATAATGCATAAGAAAAACAGCATAAAAGCGTGCTTTAATGGTTTTTTACCATACAACAAACATCGTTCAAATGGCAACACTGTGAGAAGTGGAAGGGGCAGGTCATACAACTGAATGAGTTTGACTAAAGCTTGTCTAATTGGTTTACTTGGTCCGCCATCTTGATATTTATACATCCAGTTGTATGGCCTTCTAATATCTCGATGATTAAAATTGAACAAAGTATCTTAATATCATTCTGCAGAAGATAAGTTTATTCTTTAAAAATAAGTTTATCCGTTAGAAAATAACCATTAAATTACATTTACATATAATTTTTTTTTTATTTCCATATAAACGCTCATAAAATCATTTTTTTATAGACAGAAACAATAGTAATAAAAAATGTAAGCAAAAATGCAAAGTGCACATATAAAAATAAAGAATAGTATTATAAAATATGATAAATAGAATGTATGTATGTAAAAAAAGGGTGTAGGAAGCAATCATTTATATGTTACTATATAAGGTCGCTTCTAAACAAGCCCTATACGTGGCAGAATATGTGGAAAAGAGTTCACCCAGGTGCGCAAATTCGTTGCCAATAATGTTAAAATAGTTTTGAATTGTAGGTTTTGTTAGGTTTTTTAGTTGCTCAATGCTGCGCTGTCATAATATCAGTGTTGCCAGTTAAAATACATTTATTTATCAAACTATGCATTATTTTTCATGTTTGTAGAACGAAGTGTCAAATTTACAATACTATTATAGGTAAATGTCACACAACAAAACTATTTGTGTCATGTTTCTACCAATCACAGCCGTTGGCGATAAGTTAGATTACATTACCATTTGTTTAATATTTAGTATTACTTCTAGAAATTTAATTTAGTGTAATATTTAGGTGTATTTACGTTGTTAAAATGTACGTGTATGGTCGGCTTTATAAATAATGTGAAAAGAGCTATTTTAATAGTGTTTTTAAGCTAGTTTCCCAGACCACTACACAGTTTTCGAGTGGTAAATATTGACACTAAATTTACTGACGTATATAATACATCAGATTTATTTTAATGGCAACACCGATGTTAATGACGTATTCGTGTCAATTAACAATACAATTTTTCACTGTTAAATAATGAAAATTGTGCGTGTTTTCGCATGAAAATCAGTACATATTTTAAAAGTGCACTTTCTCGTTGTACTGAATTGATTATTTTTTGCATTGAATGTATTGTGTCTAATGTTAAATAGTAATTGTAATGACCCTAAAAGAAGTAGTTTAATGGTGTGGTTGTATTGTGGTGTGACCGGTTCAGTGCGGAAGTCGAAGAAAGTGTGTGACTCTTTCATATCATATATTAATACACAACATTATACTGATTGACACCACACTGCAACGCCAATGGTCAGCGAACAATATGTATGTATGTATTGTGAATTGGGTCATTTGTGATCAATAATATAAAACAAGTGGCAACACTGTTGATTAATGAGACTTTTTCCACGCATGGAAAAACAATAAAATCGAGAGTTTCCTGTAATTAAAACATCTACAAATTATATTTTTTAAAACAGCCAAAACTTTTTAGTGATAATATAAGACAATAACTCATTTTTACGGTTGTAGAAAAGAGATAAACCCACATAATTCAATATTAATTACCGCAGGTGTTCTTAGCGGGAATATTTACGATCGTATATTAGTTCAATTTTAGCCCTGATTTTAAAGATGATATAATAAATTTGAACAACTGTTTTGCAACAGCAGAAAGTCTTTGAACTGAAACGGCGATATTAATTAATATATTTTCATTATTATACTCACAAATTGATGTGAAATAATTTAATGGACGGTGGATACGTTGTGCTTCTTCTACAGGGTATTCTTATTATTTTAAAGAAGCCGTTCGCGGCGAACTCTCAACTAGTGGAAAATATGAAACTGTTCTCTAACTATGAACATTTATCTATAGAACCGCCATGCAATATTGCGTCATACATTCGAATATTCCCAGTGAATACATGTACACACAATAGAATTTGAATTAGCGAGACGGCGAGGCGGTAGAAGCAGCGCCCCAAGCGACTGATACACGAAACTCTTTGGTCACTGCCTGTATGCCTGTGCCTGCTATGGTTTTGACGTCTTTACAAGTATAATTGGCTTACCTATAATCTCTAATCTCTATTTCATTCAGCCTCTCGCAATCTGGAATAGCTATTGCTGTAAATATTTCGGTAGGACATGGCTCCAACAATCAGAGATCGGGGTGTGAGGTACCACCGATATAAAATGCCAGACAACTGGATGTATAAATATCAATATAGACCATGTATAATAGATGAGTAGAACCAACTACTTTCAAACTTATAATGTTGTAAATTAAAAACAGATGATACAAAGGTGAGAAGCACTTTCCAGGAAATCAATTGCAATATAATTGAAAGCTTTGTTTTCCTGCAATGAAAGAAAAGTGGCGATGTTTTCACACAAGATATCGTATTTTAGAGAGTGATTCCGACGATCACTTTTCTTTCTGTAAACGTGATGGTAATATTTAAAGGTGTTTGTGATACTTGTTCAAGTCGTATTGCATTCTATGAACATACATGTATGCATGCATGATGGAGCAATGCAGGTCACCGAGACTGTATACTAAATACATTCAGATTATTATCTCTATCGATCGTGATACACGGCGATTGTTGAATAATAGAAGGACTATGAAAAGTTGTTTGAGAAAATTCACTGTCGTTTGAGGAAAACACATTAAGCACTGGTTACACTCGACTCGAAGTACTGTTGATAATTACTTGGTTACACAGTGCTAAATACTGCACTGATTCATTGTGTTTGAGGAAAACGTTTTTTCAAAGATTAACCTTAAGCATTGGCTACACAGTATTAGTGAAAAAACACTGTGTCTCCTGACTTTTGAAGTTATTGTTGATAATGCCTTGGTTCCACAGTACTAGTGAAAGTCGACAGTGTACTGGATCGTGACAGTGCTATTTACTAACCTGATAGTGGAAAAATAGCCTGTGTATCCAGCTCTTATGAGCAACAATACTGTGTAAGTTGACATCTTAAAGTTTCAAGAAAGGCATGGGAAGGGGGAGGCAAGTGGCCAGTGAAAACAAAAAAATAGTAACTAACATACTTGCAACTTGTCAACTAGACACAAGTTTTTGTTAAAAACAGATAAACTCATTAAAGGCCGGTTCTTCATATAAAATCGTGAGCTACGTGACTAAGATTTATATGAATTTCGAGTCATATTTGTACATTCAACTAAAGTTGATCATAGCCGCTGTTTAGATTGAAGCCATTCAGGTGCACCCGACGTGAGCCAAAGCGACGAGCTCGAATAGATTAAATATAGCACGTATTTTGCTTTAGTTTTAGCTATAGCTCGCTGATATCGCTGAGTCAAGATTTGACAGTTTGTATCACGAGCAAAATCTTTAAAAAACGCCATATTTATAAACATAAGATATCGTATGAGTGGCTAAATTAGATCAAGTGGCCAAAAACATGAGTTACCTGGCAAAAATTATAGTGTAAACATCTCTCTTCATATCTTCAGTTATATTTCCCAGTAAAATGGGTAAATGCATTGTTACTACATGTCATATTGACTCAAACATACACTCAAATACATCTAGGCTCACTTTTTACCAAACACTACTTCTTTAACATGTTTACAATATTATTGCGTTTCAATCATACAGGCAAGCGTCATTCAGAACCATAGACACGTGGAATTCATGTCTTGAATATTCATATTATTTAGGGCCCATTTCTTCGAATTGGCGATTGCGTGGCAAAATGCGTTTCTTCATAGATATAAACATTAGATATCGCATTGTATATAAATAATTCGTGTAAACCCGTGTATTGTTGCACTCTTCTCTCCTATTCGATAAAGGCATAAGTGTGTTTCCCTCACTCAACACATTTATAATAACCACTGAGAGTGGTTGTGACAATACTTTGGCGATTAAAACGCAATAATATTTTAAACATGTTAAAGAAGTAGTGTTTGGTAAAAAGTGAGGCTAGATGTATTTGAGTGTATGTTTGAGTCCATATGACATGTAGTAACAATGCATTTACCCATTTTACTGTGAAATATAACTGAAGATATGAAGAGAGATGTTTACAGTATAATGTTTGACAGGTAATGTTTTTGGCCACTTGATCTAATTTAGCTACTCATACGATATCTTATGTTTATAAATATGGCGTTTTTTAAAGATTTTGCTCGTGATACAAACTGTCAAATCTTGACTCAGCGATATCAGCGAGCTATAGCTAAAACTAAAGCAAAATACGTGCTATATTTAATCTATTCGAGCTCGTCGCTTTGGCTCACGTCGGGTGCACCTGAATGGCTTCAATCTAAACAGCGGCTATGATCAACTTTAGTTGAATGTACAAATATGACTCGAAATTCATATAAATCTTAGTCACGTAGCTCACGATTTTATATGAAGAACCGGCCTTTAATGAGTTTATCTGTTTTAAAAAAAACTTGTGTCTAGTTGACAAGTTGCAAGTATATTAGTTACTATTTTTTTGTTTTCACTGGCCACTTGCCTCCCCCTTCCCATGCCTTTCTTGAAACTTTAAGTCAACTTACACAGTATTTTGGCTCATTAGAGCTGGATACACAGGCTATTTGTCCACTATCAGGTTAGTAAATAGCACTGTCACGATCCAGTACACTGTCTACTTTCACTAGTACTGTGGAACCAAGGCATTATCAACAATAACTTCAAAAGCCAGGAGACACAGTGTTTTTTCACTAATACTGTGTAGCCAATGCTTAAGGTTAATCTTTGAAAAAACGTTTTCCTCAAACACAATGAACCAGTGCAGTATTTAGCACTGTGTAACCAAGTAATTATCAACAGTACTTCGAGTCGAGTGTAACCAGTGCTTAATGTTGAAGTGTTTTCCTCAAACGACAGTGAATTTTCTCAAACAACTTTTCATAGTCCTTCTATTATTCAACAATCGCCGTGTATCACGATCGATAGAGATAATAATCTGAATGTATTTAGTATACAGTCTCGGTGACCTGCATTGCTCCATCATGCATGCATACATGTATGTTCATAGAATGCAATACGACTTGAACAAGTATCACAAACACCTTTAAATATTACCATCACGTTTACAGAAAGAAAAGTGATCGTCGGAATCACTCTCTAAAATACGATATCTTGTGTGAAAACATCGCCACTTTTCTTTCATCGCAGGAAAACAAAGCTTTCAATTATATTGCAATTGATTTCCTGGAAAGTGCTTCTCACGTTTGTATCATCTGTTTTTAATTTACAACATTATAAGTTTGAAAGTAGTTGGTTCTACTCATCTATTATACATGGTCTATATTGATATTTATACATCCAGTTGTCTGGCATTTTATATCGGTGGTACCTCACACCCCGATCTCTGATTGTTGGAGCCATGTCCTACCGAAATATTTACAGCAATAGCTATTCCAGATTGTGAGAGGCTGAATGAATCAGAGATAACCAATTAGAGGTGCCAATTATACTTGTAAATACGTCAAAACCATAGCAGGCACAGGCATACAGGCAGTGACCAAAGAGTTTCGTGTATCAGTCGCTTGGGGCGCTGCTTCTACCGCCTCGCCGTCTCGCTAATTCAAATTCTATTGTGTGTACATGTATTCACTGGGAATATTCGAATGTATGACGCAATATTGCATGGCGGTTCTATAGATAAATGTTCATAGTTAGAGAACAGTTTCATATTTTCCACTAGTTGAGAGTTCGCCGCGAACGGCTTCTTTAAAATAATAAGAATACCCTGTAGAAGAAGCACAACGTATCCACCGTCCATTAAATTATTTCACATCAATTTGTGAGTATAATAATGAAAATATATTAATTAATATCGCCGTTTCAGTTCAAAGACTTTCTGCTGTTGCAAAACAGTTGTTCAAATTTATTATATCATCTTTAAAATCAGGGCTAAAATTGAACTAATATACGATCGTAAATATTCCCGCTAAGAACACCTGCGGTAATTAATATTGAATTATGTGGGTTTATCTCTTTTCTACAACCGTAAAAATGAGTTATTGTCTTATATTATCACTAAAAAGTTTTGGCTGTTTTAAAAAATATAATTTGTAGATGTTTTAATTACAGGAAACTCTCGATTTTATTGTTTTTCCATGCGTGGAAAAAGTCTCATTAATCAACAGTGTTGCCACTTGTTTTATATTATCGATCACAAATGACCCAATTCAGAATACATACATACATATTGTTCGCTGACCATTGGCGTTGCACTGTGGTGTCAATCAGTATAATGTGTATTAATATATGATATGAAAGAGTCACACACTTTCTTCGACTTCCGCACTGAACCGGTCACACCACAATACAACCACACCATTAAACTACTTCTTTTAGGGTCATTACAATTACTATTTAACATTAGACACAATACATTCAATGCAAAAAATAATCAATTCAGTACAACGAGAAAGTGCACTTTTAAAATATGTACTGATTTTCATGCGAAAACACGCACAATTTTCATTATTTAACAGTGAAAAATTGTATTGTTAATTGACACGAATACGTCATTAACATCGGTGTTGCCATTAAAATAAATCTGATGTATTATATACGATGTTTTAGTGTCAATATTTACTACTCGAAAACTGTGTAGTGGTCTGGGAAACTAGCTTAAAAACACTATTAAAATAGCTCTTTTCACATTATTTATAAAGCCGACCATACACGTACATTTTAACAACGTAAATACACCTAAATATTACACTAAATTAAATTTCTAGAAGTAATACTAAATATTAAACAAATGGTAATGTAATCTAACTTATCGCCAACGGCTGTGATTGGTAGAAACATGACACAAATAGTTTTGTTGTGTGACATAATATATATAATTGTCTAACTGTGTGTATGTTATATGTCTGTATGTATGTCTGTCTGTACGGGTCAATCCCTCAACCATCCTCAGCGTATACAGAGTCGCTATATACAGAAAAATAGTCCTTAATATATCAGGATACAAGCATTAAAATTCCGTGTGCTCTTAAGTCTTTATGGAACTGAGCCATATATTCAAAATAGAATAAAATATTTGGTAGTGAGACTGCATTTAAATTTGTTGATTATTGAAGATATGCGAAAATAGCCCCTAAAATGTATCGAATACCTTCGAGATATCGTATACTTTCGTTTGAAATATGTTTGCTGTCAGTTTTGTTCGAAATGTATGAAAAGTAAAAAAATGTTGGTTTTCAATGATTGTTTAAACTATTAAATGGGACATTTTTTCAAGAAATAATGATGTTCCTATCTGACCGGCAACTAATGTAGATTCATCCATTATCTATAACACGTTTCATGTCTCTGTCAATAGAAGGTAGTTAATCGTAAGCGATATATTTAAATAATGGTCAGAAGCAAGAAATCCATTGCTGACAGCTAGGTGCTGCTGTAGGTGTTGCCAGGTGTATAAATAATTCAATTTAAATATTTAATCATAATTAATACATATCTAAAATCTCGAAACTGGTATTTTAATGATAATATTATTTAATTAATTTCAAAATAATTTTAGAGATATTTAATAATGCATAATAAATGAAAATTCTCAAAAAAGTATTTATCGGGAGACTCGCTTTTTAAATATTGTGATGAGTGTTGTCATCATATGAAAACCGCGTTATATTATTTTATTATTAATTTTAATAAAATTTCAAACTTCTTTCGAATGAAAAAACAAACAACTTATTATCTTCGTATTAAAAACAAATCAGAGCATTTCAAAATATTAAATAATTTCAATATATTTTAGGTGTATTTAATTTGATAATGCATAACAATTTCCACATTTTTATACTTCATTTTTAAAATAAAAAAATTCTTTTAAACTTCTTTAAGGCAAAAATGAAATCAAAACTCAAAGATAAACGTCCTATTAAAAACCAGGCAGAACATAAAAAAACATTAACAAATTGAAAATTTCAATTAAAATTACCCTAGTTTACCTATAATAGTATTGTAAATTTGACACTTCGTTCTACAAACATGAAAAATAATGCATAGTTTGATAAATAAATGTATTTTAACTGGCAACACTGATATTATGACAGCGCAGCATTGAGCAACTAAAAAACCTAACAAAACCTACAATTCAAAACTATTTTAACATTATTGGCAACGAATTTGCGCACCTGGGTGAACTCTTTTCCACATATTCTGCCACACATAGGGCTTGTTTAGAAGCGACCTTATATAGTAACATATAAATGATTGCTTCCTACACCCTTTTTTTTACATACATACATTCTATTTATCATATTTTATAATACTATTCTTTATTTTTATATGTGCACTTTGCATTTTTGTTTACATTTTTTATTACTATTGTTTCTGTCTATAAAAAAATGATTTTATGAGCGTTTATATGGAAATAAAAAAAAATTATATGTAAATGTAATTTAATGGTTATTTTCTAACGGATAAACTTATTTTTAAAGAATAAACTTATCTTCTGCAGAATGATATTAAGATACTTTGTTCAATTTTAATCATCGAGATATTAGAAGGCCATACAACTGGATGTATAAATATCAAGATGGCGGACCAAGTAAACCAATTAGACAAGCTTTAGTCAAACTCATTCAGTTGTATGACCTGCCCCTTCCACTTCTCACAGTGTTGCCATTTGAACGATGTTTGTTGTATGGTAAAAAACCATTAAAGCACGCTTTTATGCTGTTTTTCTTATGCATTATTAAATACAAAGTACACGCTATGACGTGTGCTATTTTTCTTAATAATGGCAACCCTCAAGACTGAAGATGACCTGAAATGCAGGCAGACAAAGGTCAGCAGACCGGTTCCATTGTGCTGTGATCATCATCAAGGCCATCATCGATAATTAAATAGTGTTTAGGCTGTGGTGAAACTAAGAGTGGTTATAATGTCACTGATAATTGTATTATTATACTTACTACTGGTCCACATGAACACGAAGACTTTCACTTACTACTACTAATACTACATATTTCTATGACGGACATCAAAAACACTACTCTTCGATAAACCTGCATATGGTGAAAGTTTGAACCCACAAAATTGATACACGACCATTGAAATTATTATTTATTTTAAGTCGGTCATCTTGTGCTGAGAATAAACCCCAACTCCAAAGTCCCTCAGATGAAATCAAACCAGATGAACCCACAAAAGAGGTCAATGCCTGCAAAAAAATAAACCGGAAATTAACTGTTTATTATAAAATGTGTTAAAAAGTAAATCATATACTATAAATACAATCTACAGAATGACATTTTTATATACGTGTACCATGAATAAATATGTTAAAATTAATGGCAACACTGCACGGGTTCCATATTCATATTGCTTTATTATTTTTATGAGCTTTTCAAAAGATTTTTTAGATACAACAACATTTTTTTTAAACTATTACCAGTTACACATGTCACCGAGCTAATAATTGCATTAGTATTTACCTCACAATACAGGAAATCAGCGTAAACCTGGATCAAGGCATTATTAATATTATTCACAATCTCCCAGTTGAAATAACCAAATCATTTAAAATTTGATCTTTGTTTCTTATGTTTGTTGAGAAAATGTCAGGTTAGGTTAATAGATATAATGAGGTTAATATTCTTAAATAAATTATTTATTTATATATTACTTAATAATCAGTATTTACCTTATAATACAGGAAATCAGAGTAAACCTGGATCAAGACGATCGATCG
>JAGTTH010005689.1:0-11095 GCA_022606485.1 Agraylea sexmaculata | reverse complement strand
ATTTTTTAACATTATTTAATTGTGTTACCTTTCATCGCTGCTATACGTGAGATGTCCGAAAGTGAGTAGTTCAAAACTTTGACCCTTCCTTTTTACCCAGGATACCTGAAAAAAATATGGTTTCATACAACAAATCCCTTGGGTATCTTAAACGACTATGGATATCTCAAAAATCTTTTTATTCATACAATAAGCTTCGGGTTTCAGGATCCGTTACATAACCAGTCGCTGTGTTTTAATATATCTATTTTTGAACATCTCCCAGTAACAAATTCCACTGTAGTTATAAACAAACCTAGTCCAAGTGGGTGTAATGTAACGTATTCGAGCTCTGCAAAACTTTCCTTGATTTTTGTATTATTTTATTTACACAAATAATTATATGATATACATCTACACTTATCATACATCAAATATTATATTCGTGGGACAAACTATTTATTTGAATGCAAATTTAGATGTTTAGATAAATATTTAATGACAGCAGTTTATTACTATTAGCGTAAATAAAAAAGAGATACTCTACATCCCCTTAGAATATTTTATAAACTGTTTAAAAGAACAACATTTGTGTATTTTTTTATTTCTTATACATTTAAAAAGCCTTCATTGGCATCTGAATAACATTAAAATAAAAATGTATATAACCAAACTTAGTCCTTGTGGGTGTAATGAATTGTTTTGACGTATTCGAGCTCTGCAACGATTTTCTTAATAATATTGCTGTGTTATTATTTGATTAATCTACAGTTATCATATATCAATTATTATATTCACGAGACAAACTATTTTATTTTATTAATATTATTATGTTAATATCCGAAAATACAAAAAGACTAATACATTTTACCATATAACAAAAAAATTCTCTACAATTGTGAGCAATTGAAAACCTGTCTTTTCACCCTCTTGGCCGAGGTTTTATCATGATATATGTAGTAATAATAAAAATCTTCAAAATAAAAACTCTCCAACGATTTTCTTTATAATATTGCTGTATTATTTTATTTACACGAAACGTTAAATGATATCTACAGTTATCATACATCAATTATTATATTCATAGATCAAACTATTTTATTTATTAATATTAATATACGAAAATTCTAATAGAATAATACATTTTACTACATGATAAACAAATTAAGAATTAATTTTTACAGTAGCTTATATTATAGTTTTCATACTTATCATATATTCATGAGACGAACTATTTTATTTGATTAATATTATTATTACATTTAAGCAGTGCCCTAAAATTTTGCTGTTTTTTTTCACCCTCTTGGCCGAGCTTTAGTTATAATATAATTAATGAAAAGTGATGGGCATTTAACGAGTACCACAAAATAATATACGATCCTCTATTAACTGGCACATGTGTCAAGCACCGGGATACGAACCCGTGATCCTACGCTGATTAATAGCTACAATAATGACCGCCATCCTCTAAACATAATCGCCTGAAGAGGATTTACTGTTTTCATATAATTGCGATAGTTAGCTGAAGGAATAACATATACAGGGTGTGTTCAAAGTAATATTACCGTCTTATCACCAAGTTCGTTCACTCTGCAGTGAAGATGGACGTCTTCTCCTAATTGAGCCGTCACATTAGTGGGCAGGTCTTCCAGTTGGAAGTAAGGCAGGTCCACCACATCCTGGCTGAAGACTTCTACTTCCTGCTGATGATGACCAGCCCCGTTATCCCATATAGGACCGTACAGGTTTTCGGGGAACGAGTGGCGAGATATTCCGCTGTGATCGTCCGAAGGATTGACAACTTGAAATATACACACAAATTATTTATAATAAAAATAATATAAATAATCAAACACTCACCTATCGGGGATATTATCTCGAAATTGTAGAATCCCAAAAATGATATTATTAGTAATTTCGAAGGATACATTTTCAGCATTGCCAGTTATTCTTTTTCAACCTTTCCATCATTGATTAGTCTGTATTAAAAAGAACATTTTTATTTATTTATTTATTTACGCTCCGAGGAGCTTTTTTTATTTTAGAAAGGGTCATTTTGAGAGTGTTTTTTATACACAACAACGTGTTAATTGTCTGTCGGTGATCTTAACTATTGTTAGTTACACAGGTCACCGACAGAGCGGCTCTGCCCGACTTAATAATCGCCTCAGTATTTACCTTACAATCCAGGAAATCAGAGTAAACCTGGGTCGAGACGATCGATCGGGATATTATTAATATTATTCCCAATCTCCCAGTCGTAATAACCGATCAAATCAATTTAAAAATTCTTGACTTGAGTGGGATTTGAACCCATGACCACAATATTTGTAGCCACGCTTCTTATCCCCTGAGCTATTACGCTGGTTATTATTATTATATCTATAATTGTTGAACGTGTGTGTATGTTATATGTCTGTATGCTGTGTGGATCCATCAAACAACAGTGTTACCAGATGGAAGAATAAAATTATTTACTATAATTAATACATATCCAATAACTTGAAACGGGTATTTTTTCAAATTGATAATTTCAATGAAAATTACCCTAGTTATTTATAAAACTAGAACGAGCATTACATATACCACCGATTTATTATCAGGCCATACAACTGGATGTATAAATATCAAGATGGCGGACTAAAGAGATGAGTTTGACAGAGGCAGCAGTAATAAAGAGCGCTTTTTTTAGAATATATATATATATATATATATATAGGTATATATATATATATATATATATATATATATATATATATATATATATATATATATATATATTCACAGGGTATCATATACGAATCGGTTCAATTAAAACTAAATAACGACTCTGACTAAAGAAAGTATTATTTAAAAGACTCCAGAATAAATGAATTGAATATTCATAATTGATACACAATAATAGTATTATTGGATTTATTCGGAGAAGAAGAATATAATGTTTAGTGTGAAATAAAATCGAAAATCAGTCAATCACATTCGCGTTTATAAACGTGAATTCTTTCATATCTGTCCAAAGAATGCCTTGAAAAAATAGTGTGTTTAACCGATACCACCGATGTATTAGCAGGCCATCCAACTGAATGTAATAATATCAAGATGGCGGACCAAGCAGATGAGTTTGACAGAGGAAATAGTGTTTAAAAAAAGGTATGGGACACGTTTACTAAAGAATTAGTTTTATCTCACTCAGACTCGTCTACTTCGTACGCCATCTTGATGTTAATACATTCAGTTGTATGGCCTGCTAATAAATCGGTGGTATTAGGATGAAAGTTTGTAGTTATTTTATGCTCGAAGGATATTTTATAAGGTTATTAAGCCCCTTTTTAATTTGCTTTATTATTTTTATAAGGGAAGATTTTTATGTTTCTATAACTAATATTGCGTATTGACGATCTCTATCTCATATTTATTTATTATAAATAAATATGAGATAAGCACCAGCGTTCATAGTTCATACAAATACTGTGGTCGTGGGTTCGAATCCCACTCAAGAATCAGAAGTCAAGAATTTTTAAATTGATTTGATCAGTTATTACGACTGAGAAATCGGGAATAATATTAACAAAATCCCGATCGATTGTCTTGATCCAGGTTTACTTTGATGTCCTATATTGTAAGGTAAATACTGATTATAGTCGGTGACCTGTGTAACTAGTAATAGTTGAGATCACCGACAGACAATTAATTAACACGTTGTTGTGTATAAAAAACCCTCTCATAAAAGCTGCATCAGAGATGTTGGTTCTCTGGTATTCCAGACGACTGTTTTCTCTTAATAATAATAAAAAAAGCACACTTTCGACTTAACATTTTCTAATAAATTTAAGAGAATCGATTGTAAGAGTTATTAATAATGACTAGTGCTCTCCAATATATATATATATATATATATATATATATCTCCAATATATATATATATATATATATATATATATATATATATATATATATATATTGGAGATATATATACATACATAAATCTAGCTTATCTGGTATAATATATTCAGTACTAGGTCAGCATATCTTTAGGGTTGCGACCCTTACAGTGGTGTAAAGCAAACAGGATTACATCCACCCAATCGACAACTTCCTAATCGGTTTATCGCATTCATAACCACCACGAATCAAACGGTTCGTTAATAATATAACATACATACACCCTTTGTGATATATTGAAATACTAAATCAAAACTATTGATAGTTGCTGCACACATTACATACAAATGAAGATTAATTGGCAGATTATATTTGTATGGAAGGAATCACTAGCTGAATGGGCGACATTACATGTATGAAATGAGCTTCATACGATCGGATCTTGTGTGTAGGTATTCTTTAAACAGGGTTTTCACTTCAAGTTATCACCTTTATAGAAATCCCATTAAACCTTTATTATAACATTATTTTTTTGTATGTTATCTGTGCAGGTTTATTATAGAAACAGTATATTGCGGTACCTACATGTATTAAAATTTTATTTGCTTTTAGGCCTTAATGGAAATGAGTCATATATTTGAAATTGAATATTATATTTGATTTTGAGAGTGTCTTAATAATATTTTTCCATAATTGAGTATAGACTAAAATATTTCCTAATTTATAAAACTCTATTCTCACTAATTAAAAATCCAACCTATATATATACATTTTGGCCTTCGGAATTACGCGTTTTTTAACATTCATCGCATGATTTGATTACTAATTTCTTATTAAATATAAATTAAAAAATAACATTAAAATATACAGAAAGTAATTTATTGAGTTTATAATATTTTAAGTAGTTAATAATTGAAGAAAAAAAATTAAAAGCCCTTTTTACATTCGCGGCGTAAAGCTTGTGATTCCTAGGCGTGCGTCGCCGTAAACGTACACCGTAAAGAGGGTAATAGAGTTGCTTTGCTGTACTTTTGATTGGTTTTTTTGTTAATTAGTGCCTCGCCCGAGGCATTAACTAACAAAAAACCGATCACGAGTGTAGCTAAGTAACTCTACTATCGTATTTACGGTGACGTATGCCTGGGAATCCATTACTTAAGAGATATGGTATTAGTTCATTGTCATCTATTTTTATGCAAAATTAATATAACTTTTTTATGTTGATCTTAAAATATTATTTAACCCGCTAATAGGTCTTTTTCAAAATATTAAAATGATCCTATTTGACCGGCAACTAATGCAGATTCATATATTATCTATTATAAATTTCAAGTCTGTTAAATTCAAGAGCGTTGACAGATGAAGTTCTGGGTTGCCATATATAAAAATAATAATTAATTTAGTTATTCAATTAATATTTATATATGTATAGTAATAAAATTTCAATTAATTATATTTACTATTAGATAAATCTGCTATGAAAAAATCTTAGTTTGAATTTAAAAAATACGATTGGATATTGCGAATGGGAGATTGAAAATAATATTTAAAAAAAATCCCAATCCAAGTAAAGAGGCGATTATTAAGTTGGACAAACTATATTTCATCATCATATACATTTTCATGTATCTTATTGTATTTTGAGTAATTTAATTCAATGTGTTTTTGTGTTGTCTCATCAGAGAGAGAGCATCAAGGGAAGGATGTGTTTGTTTTTATATATTAAAAACATATTTTTCCCATTCATTTCTTGTTTACTCACGTGCCAGACAAGAATAATACAATATGTGGTTATTTAAAAATGTATTTATATATTAATTGTAATAATAGATTATTTGGTATTGTGGGCAATGCGACAGAGCTCAAAATTAACGTCTTCTTCAATCCTGGACTAATAAGAAATTCCCGTGGTTGGCTGAACAAAAGGCGAGGGTGGAATTTTATTCCATTGAAAGAAATAAGGCATCGATTGATAAACGAAAAGACTGATTAAAAGGCTATCCTCTTTGATTCCTAATAAACGATCGTTGTCTGATTAAAATAATAATACTCCAAAACAGGACAAAGTATGAAGGACGAATTCATCTAAGAATGGATTAATGATTTTTTGGGTTTCAAAATTGGACTTTGCAACGGTTAATTGTTATCATATTTTATTCCTCTATAATTAGGATTTTATTAATTTATTTATATACACACCAAGGGGCTTTTTGGAGAAGATTTCAATACAAATTTGTGTTTTTTACAACAACGTGTTAATTCATTGTCTGTCGGTGATCTTAACTATTAACCACTGCGATTTGGGATCTCTCGTCATGCTCCAGTGGTACTGCAATAATATAATATGTCACCGACTTAATAATCACCTTATTATTTCCCTTACAATCCAGGAATTCAAAGTAAACCTGGATAAAAACTATCAACCGGGATTTTATTAATATTATTCCCGATCTCCCAGTCGTAATAACCGATCAAATCAATTATTTTATACTTGAGAGGGATTTGAACCCATATTTATCCTATTTTACTCTATAAGAGATACTATAAATAAAAATAAGACAATTTTTTTACTATAATTTAGACATCAATTAAATTGGGCATTGAAATAATTATTTGGATTAAATTCAGTGATTGAAATGTTAAAGGTATTATTTATTTTACACTGGACTGTCAGGATTTTTAACAACCCTTTGTTGAAGGATTTACATTAATTATAAATAATCCCAAATACGTTTAATTTATATTTATAAAAGACCACTCATCAAAGGAATTTATGGGTTTGCTAAATTTAAACATACTGACCCTTTTCAATTAAACACACACCTTTCGCATAATATAACAAAGTTAAACATGCGTTACAAGTTCCATTTAATGAAAAACATACACACATACGAATCGGTTAAATAATAATGGAAGCATTTTAAAAATATTGATTTAGATAATTTCAGTTGCAGGTCTAATTTCGTGTATAAGGATTTGGGTGGGAATTTTGGGCAATTTTTCAGACACACATACACATTTTTCACGTTTAGCCTCTAGTTGTTATAAAGGTGGAGGGAAGAACCGCAACCATTTACGCCTAATTGAGTTAGCTTGTTTGGCCTGCGAGTCCTTCACCGCTACATAAAGGCGATAAATTGAAAGAGCCTCCACTTGGAAGAGGGCCAGAAGAAAAATGCAATATCTCTTAACCGTCAAATAAATACAGAGACTTGTTTACAACCATCATTATGACGTCAACATTCTTTTCAACGAAAGTACAAGGCAGAGAAATAAATCAAGAATACCAGTGCTGTCTCAAAATACAAAAAAGAGACAAAAAGCATCGTTTTTTCGTATTTATATTTAATAACGACTAATTGACATTAAATTGGTGTGAAGGAGAAGCATTTTTATTTTATTTCCAGTATTATAGAAGAATTTTTATATGAAAATATATCAATTAATTTATTTAAATATTATAATTTGATTGAGACTAATTGACACCAAAACGAATGCATTTATGATTCTTAAAACAGTAGTTCCAGTAATTAATCTAACCGACACCATCGATATTAGAAGGCAGGACAACTGTATGATAAATATGAAAGAAGTTTGAGGGAAGCAAGACTCGTCTGCTTGGTTCGCCATCTTGATATGTATACATCCGCCATCTTGATGTTTGTCAATCTTATCGAAATGCCAGATAACCGAATTCTAGAACGATTATGATCGATACCACCGATGTATTAGCAGGCAATACAACTGGATGTATACATATCAATATGGCGGACCAAGTAGTTGATTTTAATTGAAGTAACACTGTTATCAAGGTAATGAAGAGTGATGTACATCTCTATCGTAATATTAACACGAACTGACATTTAGTGTGATTAAACAATCAGTATTGTTTCACTCAGACTCGTCTGCTTGGTCCGCCATCTTGATATTTATACATCCAGTCGTCTGGCATTCTTATCGGTGGTAATGAGCTAACACATTATTTTAATTCCTACTCTCGTATATTTTATTTATAAGAAAAATTATCTGTAGACTTTTTATAATTTAATTACGACAAATTGAAAGACAGATTTATGTGATTCTTTGCAAAAAAATAAATATTAAATGGCAGTGATTTGTCACACAAATGAAGAAAATTATATATTCAAGAAATTGACGATAAAATGGGGTATATAATAATTTACTTGATACATACGTGAATATATTAAAAGGGGGATGTTTTATCTAAATGAAGCTGAAGAGGGTGAAACTCAATTAAATGACCCCCCGTCCTCCCCAAGGGCTTTTCCATTTCACCACCTGAAACTTTCTATTTATTTTTTTATCAAATTGTTGTGGGTTTATTTAGGGAACTGCTTTGGAAAGCGTTGAATTGATGCGTTCTTTTGTGCATGTAACTGTGATGCTTAACGCCTCTTTGTGGAAAGGGTGCTTTATTTAATGCGATAAGGAGAAGGCTTAAAATACACCCCCTGGCTGTTGTGATCGAATCTGATATATTATATTTACAATCATAGAAGTGGTGAAAGGTTTTCAATTGAATAATCACTCCGTTTTTCATCGATCAACGGTGAAATAAAATCATACATCACTCGGAAGGCTTTCTTTCGACGTGTGCATAATTCCAAAGCCAGGGGTGACTTTTCAGGGGACGTTGATTAATGGAGAAATATACACTTGCCAAAATATTATACGGTATAAACACAGCTTGGGAAACGACTTGGGACTTTTAAAACATATTCAGGATGTGTGAGAGTGTTTTAGTCAATTTGGGTACTTCATATTGAAACGTATATTATGTTTTTCATTTGCTATTAAATGCATAAGTTAAATTATAGTCCACGGTATAATAATTATAAATTGCTTTAAGCTGGAAACGTCATTAGCAAAATTAGTATAAAAGTCTACGAAAAAAAATATTGTGGTTTCGATGTTAAACATTTATTTTATCTAACTCAACTTATCTTGAAATGAAAACAGATATGTTAAAAAATTATATCTATAAACAGAGATGTTCCAAAGTAAAACAAATATAATGATATTATACCTCTTTTCGCCATATCATTCCACTTATTTTCACTTTATTATATTTGATTTTCCAACATTTTTGTTATATTTGCTAAATATCCATTTTTTCTGAACTTAAAAATATTTACAATCAAATGTTGTGTCTTATGTTGTAAAATTAAATGTTTTTATATACGAGTATATATATATATATATATATATATATATATATATATATATATATATATATATATATATATATATATATATATGTATATATATATATATATATAAACTAACATAATAAACTAAAATAATATAATAAGCAAACAATACTCGCTTCATTTAGATAAAACATCCCCCTTTTATGAAAATATTAAATAATTATATGTATGTATTCAGTAAATTATTGTAAATACTATTTTATCGTCAATTTCCTGAGTGGTGTGACAAATCACTGCCATTTGACTTTTTTTGCAAAAAATCACTTAAATCTGTCTCTTTTAATTAGTCCTAATTAAATTATAATAAGTTTTTTTATAAATAAATTATACGACATTAGGTATAAGAAAACCGTGTTAATGGAAAAGTTATTTATGAAAATAAAATAGTATGTATTTAAATTAATTATTTTATCCACCTTTTTGAACTCCAATAATAAAGATTACACAAAAAATGTAGCATTCTTGTCCAAATAGTGTAAAAGGATATGATTATTCATGTGTAATAAAAAAAAATCTATTGCACCACCCTTTTTTTTTCAGGAACAAAAGTGCAAAAAACCACTGTTTTGTGGTAACCATATTTTAGGCTAAAATGTATTACTAAATTAAAATTCAGACAGAGTCACCTACTTTGTATGTAATTTATATTTGTAAGGGTCAATTAATTAAAAAAAATATGAATTATGGATTTATTAAATCTGAGGCAATTTTCACTCACAAAAAGAAGGGTTGATTTTAATTTTCGAAGCGAATTTTATTTCAGCAAATGTCACCTCGACCCGTTTCCTTTATAATTTTTATTACTCATCCCCGATTTTCACATTCATAAAAAAATGGCGTACCTTTTAGCTGCTAATTGACTTAAGGATTTTATTTTATATACGTGTAATGTCTCGTTTTTCTAACGAATCATATTTTAATAATCAATCAAACGGACTGTTTGTATAATATAATACACATCCCTTAATATGATCCAACATAATTTAGTCCCTCTTTCACTGACTAATCCTATAAGATCCTTCTACGTATTCAATTAGTAGTTATTCAAGCAAAACTTTACCTAATGTAAGAAATATACCTAATTATTCGGATACATCTAGTTTAGCCAAATTATTTATAAAAATTTATGTAGTAGGACCGTTGTCGTTATATTTTGATTCTGACACATACTCTACAAACAGTGAAAAAAATATTTCGTATAAGTTTGCGGGATTTCGGACGCCATTTTCATCTTCTACAAATAAAATAAAATTTATAATGATAGCTATTCGCAAAATAATCTAATTAAACATAATAATATATATAATTGTCTAACTGTGTGTATGTTATATGTATGTGTGTATGTATGTCTGTCTGTCTGTATGTACGGATCAATCTTTCAAATATCCTCAGCGTATACAGAGTCGCTATATACAGAAAAATAGTCCTTAATATATCAGGGTACAAGCATTAAAATTCCGTGTGCTCTTAAGTCTTTATGGAACTGAGCCATATATTCAAAATGGAATAGAATATTTGGTAGTGAGACTGTATTTAAATTTGTTGATTATTGAAGATATGCGAAAGTAGCCCTTAATATGTATCGAATACCTTCGAGATATCGTATACTTTCGCTTGAAATATGTTTGCTGTCCGTATTGTTCGTAATTGTATGAAACGTAAAAAAAAGTTCATTTTCAATGATTGTTTAAACTATATAATTGGACATTTTCGAAATAGTAAAATAGTCCTATTTGACCGGCAACTAATGTAGATTCATCCATTATCTATAACACGTTTCATGTCTCTGTCAATAGAAGGTAGTTAATCGTAATCTGTAAAATTTTATATATTCAATTCAATTTTTTTGACACTTGACACGTAGTGTTGCCAGGTGTATAAATAATTCAATTTAAATATTTAATCATAATTAATACATATCTAAAATCTCGAAACGGGTATTTTAATGATAATATTATTAAATTAATTTCAAAATAATTTTAGAGATATTTAATAATGCATAA
>JAGTTH010005687.1:0-42897 GCA_022606485.1 Agraylea sexmaculata | reverse complement strand
CATTATCCAAGTATATTTTATTTGTAACTTGTACAAAGTATAAATTATTATAATAAGTCTAAATTGTTTCATTTTGAATTATAAAACAGTTTCAGGTCATTACGTGAATTGTTTTTTCACTTGAATATTCAGTAGCAGTTGGAACTATTATGCAAATAATGTATTGTAAATGCAAACTTTATTTTATGTTTATTCTCTCTTTGTTTCACATACTTATTATTTTAGTCGAGTGTGTCTCGTTGGTTGTTCCAAAAGTATCAAATTCCCAATTCCCCATATCTCATTTTCCTTGCTTATTGGCGAAAAGTATATCCAGTAATCTTCCGTTTCCCGTCGGTTAATGATAGTAAATGGAAACAAGATCGTCGTTCATTGAATAATTAACTTAAATGGCCGTATTGAGACAGCAACGGTACAAAATTAGAATTTATACATTGACTTTGTACCTTTGATCTAAGTTTTTGCATCAGCTGGGATTTATTCAATATTTATACATTCATTTCTTTTGGGTTGAACTCACAATAAATGTTTAAAAGCGATCGTTTTCACAATGTTTCGAGTCATTCGAGTCACGTAATAAAACGGCGCGTTGTAAAGGAGAGAACAAATTAGTAGGAAACAGTGGCACGATTTGACATTTTGAGAAATCGTTGATACTAACACACTTAAGGGGCTTTTTCTACTTCTTAAATTTATTAGGGTTGGGATAATAACTGTGATCATCATCATCAATATAAACCCTAGGTTCCAAATGTCTGAATTAAATATATGCCATTCGGGTTGTGTTTGTTATTATAAGTCACAAGAGCAAAATTCAATTGAAGATGAACATTTATTTTAATAAATATTTAAATGCAAATTATTGAGAGATTACATAATTAAATAACACCACTGTCATTTCAATAATATTTCACACGTCAATTACTCTAAATCAATAAACCCTCTGTTTATCAAAAATACACCTTAAAAACACTTCAATCAGTCAAAGATTTTTCTCAATTATTAAATTTTCTGGGAAAATTATCAATTCAAATATTTTTTAGATATAAATAATAACTTCTACGTTCAAAATAATACACGTCGAAAAAAGACCTATCCAATGTTTAAATAAAAAAAAACTATATTCTTTTAATAAAAATAAACTAGAATAGGTTAAGTGGTCAAGGGGAGTGATTTATTTATATTTTTGCCTTGATTTGACACATTTTATCCTAAGAAATTTCACAAATATTTTAATTAAAATAATATTATCCCTTTAATACGGAGTTCCTGTTGTGTAGAGTATGTCTTTGTTAGGTTGAGGGCAATTTGTTTGAAACTTTATATGTTGTATTCCTATTTGGTGAGATCGAACATGGTCATACAAAGAGCTGTTGCAATGGACTATTTACTTTGTTTTCTTTGTTCTGTTTTATATTATTTCAACTATAAATGCGAATGTTTTTAAACCTCCCCACAGTTTCGAAATAAAGTTTTTAAACGGAAATTGAGAAGAGTTACTTCAATCCGGCGTGTTGTTTATGCGTTCGTTTTCAATAATTTTACTATACCATAGAATTTAAATATTTATTATTTACTATTTTTCTATAATATACCACGTTGTACCAACTCTTTAACAAAGTTTATTAATTCGTCGATGACTTTAACTGGCTGTAAACGTCCACATTATTGATGGCTGTATTGTGTAACTCGAAACGACTTCATTTACCATTTGGCGTTGGTTATTTTATTATCCAACATATATTTCGTTTGATCGCTAAAATTGCTACTTATTATTTTTTCCCATAATCGCCCTTCGACATATCGTTAAATTTACGAAAGTGTGAACCAAACCCGCAATTTAGTGTACACCGATAAAGCTTTAAGTGTTTCGGTTATTGCATGAAATACGAGCGGTTTTGGTATTTTTATGTTGGTATTAATCGTTCCTAGTTATAAAGGCAGCTGTACATTTATCATGACGAAAAATGGAACTTTGCCGATTAGTTTATCATTCGTTATTCGAGTTATTAGTTAATTTCATAATCACTATACCCAGAAAAAGATATGCAAATCGTATGTTATACTAGTACGCGAGATTACTGCTATTATCATTATTTTCACATATGGATCTTTGTAATTTTCTGTCATAATTTTTATATGATGATTACATAATCGTAAATATCTACTTATTAATGAATGGTATGTGAAAATGATTCATTAATAAGTAGATATTATAATTGCATATTCTTTATATTATATTTATTATTCATGGTGGACTTAAACTAACTGAGATTTTTTTTTAAGTGGGTAGGGTATTGCATTTTTTTTTTATTAATAATAAAAAATAGTAGTAAAATTTGTTTTTTTCTTACGTTTTTAACAAACAGCCACCGACTTTGTACTTCACAGAAACAGCTGATTCTAATTTGGCCGCCCAAACTCAAAATTATAAAAAAATGATTAATATTTGTTTTGATACCCTATGACCCCTAAATTATTCTTAAGTCCACCCTATATACTGTATCACTTAATTATTATTAAATAATATTTATTATTTTCGATTATGTTTTTTTTTTGTAGACATAAAACATGAAAATGGGGATGACAATGAATTCAAATAAAAAACCCGAAATCTAAAGAAATCAATTTATCTAAGGTCCTTTATTAATATTTAAAAAAACTTCGAATTCATTTAATTATACGTCACATTAAAATTCTGCTTACTTATTGATCAAAATATGAGCATTATGAAGGAAATAAATGTTTTAGTATTTCCAATTACAAAACTAACATAAACTCGGTTCCGAATAATCTAATATTGTCACTGACTGCACAAATTAGCCGCACAAAGCTCCACCGTATGAAAGTCTTGGTTACATAAGACGCTTTTACAGAATTTAATCTAAACAAATGAAGCCCCGAGAAGTGAACATCAGTATTCAGAAATAAAGCTTTAAATTTTATGGTCCAGTTAGTCGGAGGCACAAGTTAGTAAGTTAAGCTTTACAAGCCAAAGTCTAACCTCACAAGTTGCATACAACTCGGCGTGTATTTGATTAATCGTCTAGAACTAATTCGCTTCTTTCGTCTACAGCGCTTTGAGCTTTTTTATAAAACAAAGCTCACATTACATTTTATCTCTTGTTTATAAAGTGGAGAGCTAATTTGTAATGTAATACCGAGTATACGCATAAAATTTGGTAATTACCAACAAGATGATTTGCCATAGCTAACTGTCTTTATAATATTAAACATTAATTATCGCTGTTCATTGTATGTTTATTTGGAGGCGATTATTTATTAAAGTAATATAATGTTGTTTTAGAATTTGAAGAATGATATTCACTTATTATAGCAAATGATAAAATACATGCGCTTTTGCTGCTAGTTCAAAAGGGACTGTAATATATATTTTTTAAATTAATAACTCCTCATTACATATTATGACAGATTTAATGAGTTTAATTTTCGTAAATATGAATGTCAATAAACAGTCATGATAATTTTAGCATAGTTAAATAATCTGAATAGAAAGCATATACGCTGTGAATGCGATAAAGGCTGTAAAAATGTATTATATGATATCAATAAAAAATTACTTGTATTGATATCAAATAATAATATTGATGCAAATTTCATAAGCAAAATTAAATGCGTTAGAAAATGTATCTGCGGTGGTTATTATACACCAATTCTATAGGCAAATAATTTTAAGTCTACGATACTTTTATTGTACTTGGCAACATATATGATTTTTATGCAATATCACGATATCCTAATATATTTCATAGGGAACAAAGTTCATTCTGTCATTTAAATAGTGGTATTTGTTTAGTATAAAGCCAGGTCTGAATATGTTGCTGTGGCATGCAATTTTGTGTCTCCTGGGGCGACAACCTTCAATCTTTTACGTATTTTCGCAACAAAATACTTTTTAATATATTGCATATCAAAAATTAATAAAGTACAATAATATAAAATTGCATTTTAATTTAAAAAAAACTATAATTTATATTTGTAATTGAGGCGATCGTTATCATTATCTAATTGGGTTTTCTACCAACGAACTCCAGGAAACATTATCTCCGTAATGATATAAACGACACACCTTTATGGTCCGTTTGATGTCTTTATTTTAAGAGATAAAAGTGCAGGTGTGGAGTAGTAGTATTTTTTATGATGATTTCATTGAATATACGATAAACTTAGAGGTCTCTTAATAAAGGTCCTATGTACCATTACAGCGTTGGCTGCCTGTCTTTGTTTTACTATGCACATATTAAATTAAACTGCATCCTAACATTACTATTCCTCTGCACACTATCATTGTTATAAATCAGAACTATTATATCATACAACTGCCCATTGTTTTACCATATTTTGATTGAATCTATTACAAGGACCTCTAACTTTGTACCTGTTTAATAGACAAAGCAACTAAATAAAATAATGAGATATACATATATAAAAAATATAACAAGCTGATTTTTAATATTAATATTATTAGCTGACAAGTAATTTAATTTGTTTTGTTCGTTAGTCGAATAATATATATACATATTTTTTTACTTCAATTTTGTTTAATCTAAAATCAAATAATGTATACTATATTTATATACAGAGTGGACTTGAACTAACTGAAAATAATATTTTAGGGAGTAATTGGGTATCGCAAATATAAGTGAAAAAACAATGTCATTTTTTTGTTATCAATTAAAAATATTAATTATATAACATTTAACAGAAACAATTAAATTAACATACACAATAACTGACGAGTGTTGCACTATCATCACTGTGACTTGGGATCCCCCGTAATGCTCTAGTGGTATTGCAGTATTATATAATAATATATGTATTAATAAATAAAATAAACAATACACACGCGACAGTCACTACTGAGTACTTCACAGAAACAGCTGATTTCATGACAGGTGTTCCAAATTCGATTCCAAAAGCGCTGTTACTATTTTTAATTTTTTTTTTGCAATGCCCTAAAATATTTTCAGTTAGTTCAACTCCACTCTGTATTATATTTTAAATTCGATCAAAGATTGAGACTGGAAGATCTGGAGAATATTAAGAATATCCCAATCGATCCAAGTTGACTGTTTTTTTTTCAATAATATTATGAAAATAGTATAATTGTGTATTGCATAATATTTTTATAGATAAATGTTTGCAGTGTATGTAATCTTGTGATGGTACCTTTGCGCCGAGGTTAGTATTGAAGTGCAGCATTTTTCCATGTTCGTCTGCATTCTTGTAAAGATATTTCCACGTGGCGCAGTAGTGAGAGAGTTTTATTAAATAAATCTCATAGCTAGAGGAGGTATGATAGATAGGACAGGATAACAAGAGGTTATTAGGGGAAACGGAAATGCATGTGATATCCACGCGTATTGTTAGTGCTCTGAATTGCTCCGCGGAAGGGTTTTCACTGCAATCACTACTACCGGATTCCACCACACAACCAATTCCACACTAATCACTATATATGTATGTATGAACCTTCTCATATTGCTATTAATATTATATTATTCATTAAATCATTAATGTCATACCCATTGTATCCATATGATTGAAATACGCGTGTCTAATCAATGCCTTCTTGGTCTAATGCGGTGTCACTTTAAAGATACCCCAATAAATCAAATATTATAGTTACAGAATATAAATATAAATCTGTTGAACTCTTAACATGAGATTCATATTTTATTATGAGATGCGATACTTATTTATTTATCTTGTATATATATATATATATATATATATATATATATATATATATATATATATATATATTTTTTAAGTGTATAACTGAAAAAAAAAATTATTATTAATTAAAACTAATGTAAATACGAACAAATATGATACTCAATGGTTTAATGGTTGATTAAGGATATAAAAAAATAATCACAATAAACAAAAAATAATTAATCATAAAAGGAGAGCATGAACCATCATCACCTTGGCATTACAGGAAAAACCTAATGCGGTTCGGCAATGATGGACATTTGTTAGTATTATAGAAAAAAAGGTGAGAAAAATGAATAAACGGAAATATATAAGAAATACAACAAAAAATATAACATATTATAAAAAATATAGAGAACAACATGATTGCTTAAAGTTAAGGAATTAATATATGAGGATATGATAACAATACCAAGATATAAATATAAAACAGTGCGTTTGAATATAACCAAAACTGAATTTAGTAGTTCATAAATATTAAAATACCAATATAAATAGTTATAAATGCGTTTGTTGCTCAAATCCTATTTTAATAATTATATAAAGAAGCCATATATTTTTAATTATTAGGAAAAAACCCGTTTCACAAGCTAAGCTTCGACAATCAAGATTTAAAATTGTTGATCGTATTATTTTCTGGGTGTAATTCCATAATTAAGATATTTTTATAGTAATTTCTATAGAAAATATCTTTAATGAACATATGAAAAAATAAAAACATATCTATGGTAAGATTAATAAATTGTTAAAAGGTATCATCATCATTATAAATTAACATAAAAAATTCAATTACAATACATATATATTATATTTTTTGTTTATTGTGATTATGTTTTTCTATCCTTCAACCTTTAAACCATTAAATATCATATTTGTTCGTATTTACATTAGTTTTAATTGGTAATAATTTTTTTTTCAGTGGAACATTCCACACAGTTAAAAAATATTCATGGATTTTTTCGTATATAATAAGCGTAAAATAAAGTAAACTTAAAATGGTTGTGGATCAACATCATTACAAAAAAAATGTTGAGCTACAACTTATTTAATCGGAAATCGAAGTCAACCCTTGGATGATGCACCCTTAACGTGATGTTTTATTATAAACGTAGTAACAAAACGAATATCTAAACTGTAGGGCTGTTTCAGTATATAGTATAATTTTCATTGATGATGTCGTGTTGACATGATAATCCAAGAGACGAACTGCTTTTCGATTAGCCTGAAAGCCTCCACCATGTCTGTCGTACTGTCTATTTCTATGCTGACGCTTTAATTGTGACTATAATTGGAACATGTCCTGTCTTTAGTACGAGTTAATCGACTTTGTACACTATTATCTTGTCCGAAATTCTCCATTCTGTTTGTTTATACACTTAAATGCATCCACCATCTTATTTGGTTTTATTAATATTTATCGCGTATCCAATTTACTAATTATTTCAACATTATTTTATATTTAACCTCTCATTTCATGTTTATATTCGGCCATATAATATTCCAAGTGATAATCTTCCCTGACACGCGGTTTTCAACCGAGCTTTCGATTCCCCACACATTGTACATGTTTGTGTACAAGCTGTCCTAAACTGTTTGAGCAAATATCTATCTTTAATAATTAACCCCAAATAGATTGTTATTTTTAATACATTTTGACCAATCATAACTGTTGTTGTTAGTGTTAACTGTTGGGTGGAATTCCATAATTAAAGAAATTTATTCAACGTAACTTCCACAATATATAATATTATATTTTTAAAGACTGACTACATAATAATATTGCGAAAGTTACATTAAATAAATTTCTTTAGTAATCTGCTCTTTAGGCTCTTCAACCATAAGGAACAAAGAGTCGTCTAAAGATCTTATATATTGATCTGATATAATTTTTTTGTTGTAATTTACAAACAGTCTAGCTATAAAAGCGAGTTAGACAAGGAAAGCCTAGTTCGCATTAAGATAGTACTCAGAAGTAGTAATAGTGGTAATTATGATATTACTGGTAAAATATTACGCAATTTCTATCCGATTATTGAGATTAAGCGACATCATACAAGAAATTGATGACCTCCTAAAAACACTATTACTCATTAGATTTCTGAGTCCTTGTTAGAGTCAAATTAATTTGAAAGGTGTATTTGAGCGAAAAATTGTTGAAAAATTGAATTATTGAATATCCCAACGCGTCGCGACACTCAAAATCACCTCAATTACCTGAAAACCTCCATACAAATTGTATGAAACCGATACCGTCGCATCGTGACATGTACTGAACCCAGAATTACCCATTTAACTTAATGAAAAGATAAGAAGACGTCTATTATATTTCACACGTATTAAAAGTATCAATCATATGTCTTTGGCAAAGGCATTCACACATACTTTCAGATCTCTCGACAAAGAGTGATTTAGGCATTTATCATTGTTTTTTTTTCTTAATCCTGAAGTGGTTAGTTGATTAAGACCATCCAATGATATCACGTCCCAATGGTTGAGAATGGATGGTATGTTTTGTAGATGTAGGTTATCACGTATCGCGTGGATGCCGTTAGTGGAGATTTTCCACCGTTGCCAACATAAATATATATTTTACGATCCCCGAAGATTAGAGTTTCAGCTGAAAGAAGGATAAACGCGTACATCGGTAGGTAGTATATACTTCACAATATTCCACGCCTTCCAGATTTCAACTTTTCATATTAAGTTCTCTATACCTATTGCCGAATAAACAACATTTTATATTTTTATCGACTTTGTCCCATTGCGAGTGTTTTTATATTCATGACCTATGAATATTACGCACAAACATAGGGACTCTTCAAAGACTTCGATATGTACTCGCCTTGATTTGCTCGACGGATTCATAATATTGGGATATTCTCTTTGGGTTTGTAACATGACCTTTGGCTCGAGTGTATAATATAAAATATCACTGGATTGATGATAAATATTTTTTATAACCCTGTAATAACATATACCGAATGTTCTTGAATGGAATGGAAGCATGTATAAATATTATGTAGGGGTATTTCCTGGGGTTAGACTATAATAAAACAAACATGCAATATTTTCCCTTATAAATGGATTATAAACCTGAAACTATCGATCAAATCTTAGGGTATAAAGTTTTTTTAATATTTTTTATTCTAAATACTAATTAAATAATGTATAAATTGGTTTAAATATTTACTTAAGTAGGCCATACACCCACATTTACAGTTGGTATGTGTATGGCTGCCTTTAGATACACATGTGTCCTCTACATATAATATATTTATGTGAAATTCTAAATATGTACACACCAAAACAATGCAATCAAACTCAATATGTATGTCGGTAATACAATATATGAAAACGACTAATTGTAATTACTCCCCCATAAAATTTATTTGAATGCTGTGTTGACCAATAATCCATAAGCGTGAATTGTGGTTGGTGTAATATTCTTACGGGCAAATAATTTAATGTTTGCAATGCGAATTTAAAATGTGTATTTGTGTACATTGTAGAATGACCCGTTCGCAAAATTAATTTCACTGTGATTAAAAACTATTTTCGTACACGCAAACCAATTGACCTCAAATGCATTATTTCAAAACCAGGGGGGCGTTTGTTTGCGGAAAAAGTGCTCTTCGTATTATACATGGAAATTTAAAATTGAAATACTTAAAACTGCATTTATCAAATCGTAAATACTATAATTAAAAACATTATGTAAAAATACAAATGTATGGGTGACCCGTGGGAAAGAGAAAAACACATATACTGGACGGACTTGAACTAGCTGAGAATATTTTAGGAAATGTTATGTATTAAAATAATTTTATTATTAATAAAAAAATGGCTGATTCCAAGATGACGGTCAAAACTCCATACCAAAAGCATTATTTAAAAAAAATCACACATTTTTGCGATACCCTACCTAAAATATTCTCAGTTTGTGTTAGTCCACACTTTATGTATTAATTCTAATTGAACAGTAATTTTAGTAAATTTTATATTTATATTTCATCCTTTCTTAATCCGAATACGAATTTAATATAAGGTCAAAGTAGTATGAGATGGTCTTTTTATTTATCTTTTCTCCTTTGAAGTGCATACATTATTTGTCAATATTCTATTTATAACACACATACGGTCGTATTCAATATAATTAGAGTGTGTAATTGTGATGCGTATACGAATAGAGCGGGTGCACACCAATATATCAAGCTCTATTAGTATACGCACCAATGCCATTGAGCACTAACACGACTCAATAACAAACTCTCATTAAACTTTTATATTTAATATGGCTGACAGATCGCTTTACAAATCAAGCACAATATTTTGCGTCCAAACATCTCTCATTCACAGTTCAACAGAAAATGTTGTTTTTCATAAAATATTCTTTGACCATTGATAGCTTGGCTCTGATTTCATTATTTGTAAGACACGGTGTTGTGTGTTAAAACGGTTGGTATTGTTCCAGTTGAAGGTTCGTCTGAATAGCAAGAGGTCACCCGCATAGGTTTGTCTGGTCTCTGTTGGGACTTATCGGATTCTTTGTCTGCATCTTCGCTATCCAAATGAAATCGAACACCTACGTCCTTTGTTCTTTATTACCTTCTTTGGTCCACCTTTTAATGTCTGCCATTCCGCAGGGCTGACACCTCGTCACCGCCATACATCTACAACCCCTATCTCTTTTTTATTGACCCACTTAAACCTAAGCAATCAATGTACTTACATTGTCACAAAATCACAAAAAATCTATTGAAAAACAGCAAATTTTCAAAAAATATTAACTATTGAAAATTTATATCAAAATTAACCTACTTAATTAGAAGATTATTCAAACTACTTCTTCTTTCTTTTTTTTATCATTAAGAGAAAACAGTCGTCTGGAATACCAGAGAACCTACATCTCTGGTGGAGCTTTTTTGAGAGGGTTTTTAGACACAACAACGTGTTAATTCTCTGTCGGTAATCTTAACTATTACTAGTTACACATGTCACCCACTTAATAATAGTAGTTACCTTACAATCCAGGAAATCAGAGTAAACCTAGATTAAGACGATCGATCGGGATTTTATTAATATTAACCGTAATAACCGATCAAATCAATTAAAAAAATCTTGACTTGAGCGGGATTTGAACCCATGACCACAGTATTTGTAGTCACGCTTCTTATCCCCTGAGCTATTACGCTGGCGCATTTACGTTCTTATGCATTTCATATCTTGTTGTGTATATTTTTCGCCCCTACGATCTATCAATAGTTTATTAGACATTTGTTTTATGTCTAAAAATCATTAAATAATGTCAAATGTTTAACAACAATATGACTTTAAGCTTGGAATATTGATATCAAGCCATAACTTTTTTTGATAATATTGGAGCGTATACTATTCTCAATTCTACAAAAAATATATACATACTGTAAGTGTCCATCAACCCATTGATTTATTACATAGCATATTTATGTCCATATTTTTTAGGTAAAAATATTTATATACTCTGTATACCTAAGTCTGATTCACAAGATGTTTATTAATATAAGATTATAACGACGGGCTCTACTGAGAGTATTAAGTATTGCGCATACTTTATAAAAAAATCACGATTTTACCTCTTAAATTGAGAAAAATCGTTTTTTGTGCGGTATGAATCGACATTATCATAGATGGGAGAATATCATTATTTTATATTAATTTTATATTACACTTGATTTTTATTAAATTCACATGGGTGAATGTACCATTAAATCACATTTTCTGTGCAAAACACCTTCACTACATTATTCCTGTCTTACCCTTCCCTTGCGTAAATCATCTTTTTTATGTTCTACCCTTGCATATTTTTTATGAATAAAGACATCGAGTGAATTCTTTTTAATACGAATATTTTTCATAAATTTATAATTAATTCTCGGAATACAGTGACCCTGTTGTTAGTCGTCGCGTAGATGAACCCTTTTCGTTTCCTTTCTCGCATATACGTATTCATATTAACAATAATATATTTTTATTATTATACACGGCATTAGAGAGGCCTCCAATAAAAAAGTCCATTATTTTGTTCGGTCGGATAACACAATGTATAAATCATTATGGAGCATCCTTTATAGTCGGCGGGGGCCTCTTCATTCCTGCTGCTTGCATTATGCTCTTTTACTAAATTCTATACATTCAATGATTTCACTTTTACTCACACACCTCACATTTGTATTTTTAGATCCCAGACTCACAGTCCTAAATAAACTTTTATTGAAAATTAACCAACGCTCTCTTATATAATATTTATGGATATGGACGCGTTATGGGGATGATTGCATGAAATTTTGTTTTTTAATCTCTACATAAAATCCATACGATATATTTTTACAATGTTACAATAAAGGGTGATTTCCTAATACGTCTACGGTCTGAATTAAATTATTTATTAATACATCAACTTAAGGCTTGCAATTGTTGTCACTGCATTATTATCATTTATTATATCACATATTAAAAGTAGGTGCTGAAGTGTTTTGACGTATTTGAGCTCTGCAACGATACCTTTTTAATGTATTATTTTTTTAGCTCTCTGATTTTAAGATTGTTCTATTAATGTCCGAAAATTTTAATAGAATAATAATACATTTTACAACCTAATATAATAAAAACGCACAGTGCTCTAAAATATTGTTAGCAATTGAAAACTTGTTTTTTACCCCCTTGGACTAGGTCTGTTTATTATTTATTATAAGGTAGTTATATTTTATTGTAGGATGACATATAATATGATAAGAAACCTTGTAAAACTGAGTTAAATATAATAATAAATGGGCTTAAATGATGATAATAAATATTATATACATACTTATTAATTATTAAAGTAAAGGTAATAATCAAAATAAAAGGCTTGAATCAAATTCAATAGCGATACTACATTTCTTATTTAGGACGGGCGAATTTTTCTCCAATACATCATAAAGGTTCTTGTGTATTTTTGACGGTTATGAAGGATTCATCTATTATTTAATTTATATTTTCTAATACAGGCTCGTTCCCATTATCATCCAGTTCGACGAATCGAGGTTTGGCTGTGTTTATTTGTATGATATGATGTGATGTTACAGCGATAAAACTTTAGGTGTATTGCTACCGTTGTTGGGTCTCCCCATAACTCATTGCCGAAACATAATTTGTCAAGTTTTAGTTCGTTGGTATCCGGGAGGTCTCGCCTCCTCTCCATTGTCGTTTCGGAATTTATTCATAATATTATTATAAACAAACTCGATTTGGAAGTCCTACACTCTTCTCTGTTTTTCTACAACCGCCATATTGCCTCTCCATGTAATATTTCTTCGACCTTCGGAAATTATAAAGTGTCAAGAATACAGAAACATATTCGTTTGAATATCTATACCATATTTTATTGTATCTTATATAAATTATTAAAATTATTTGATTCCATACGTAAACCAATGCACAATTTTTTAATGCGTAAATCTAATTGCAATATTAATTATTTTAATCAGATTTTTTTAAATGTCTTAATTTTTGTAAATGATTCCCACAGTTCCCCATTTCCTTTTCAATATGTCTGATTTTGATAGACATAACAATCAGTTTTCTCTACTATGGTTAAAGTAATCGTAAAGTTTTTGACATAAACCATAGATTTAAAAAGAAAATAATAAGGCATATTTACACCCATTTGCTATTTTATACCAAAACTTTTACTAAATTTCATAAAAACGTGACCGTTGATAAGAATGCCAGAAAACTGGATGTATAAATATCAATATGGCTGACCAAGCAGACGAGTCTGAGTGAGACAATTTGTGTTGCATCTGTCAAATTCATGTGCTTGGTACTCCATATTGATATTTATCATCCCCTTCTAATATCGGTGGTGTATTTGGACAAGTAGGCAATTTACATTACATTATTCAATTTTATTGATTCCTAGAATATCCCTAATCGTCATTTAAATCTTTCTGTGCCTTTGAACTCATTTTATTATGAAAAAAAATATCCTTGTCGGCGTTTCTGAATATCCGTGTCTATGCATACGTAAAAGATCGCATATATTTCCATATAAAAAAACACATTGAAAAGGTTTCGTTTTTGAAAGGATGTGTGACCTTTGAGAAACATCTTCGATTTGATACGGTCGCTACAAGTGTACAACAATGTTGTATATTTTTTATAAATACTCACAAAGAATGTAGGAATTTTCAGAATTTCAATACTTAAATTAACCGCTTCGAATTGACACAGAATTTTGTACAATGGGACGGGATTTTGAATTTATATGCAACATTTATTAATAAAATATATACGCTATACTTGAAATAGTGTTATATTCGTCATATTATTTTCATTCAAATCTCATACAATTTTAACTCTAATTCTGATATTATAATTACATCATTTATATTTAAAGCATATTTACCTACCTTGTTTTTAATTGATCCAACTGCATTTAAAAATAAATGAAATATCGTTTATTTTTATCAATGTAAAACTACACACATATATATTATTTAATATTTTGTATTATAATGATGCTTAAAATGTAATTTAATTATATGAAACTGATATTCTTCTATGTGATATTAATAGAGAAAAATTAAATTATATAATAATGTAGGTTGTTTTATTTTATTTAAAAAAAATCATAGTGTATTACAGTAAATCCTCGATAAACGTCTTTAATCCTTTACATATACAAAAAATATCGTGTTATATTAAACTCTTTTCTTTATTTGAGTTCATTTCTTTATTACATATTCAAGTCTCTTCTATAACGAGATAAGATGGTATTCCAAGCGAAGGTCGTATATCAATCAATATAAATCGCATCTAAATAGGATGAACCTAAACCAAGTTGGACATATCAAGAGGATCCAATGTATTAAATGAACTAAGAATATATATGGGAATAACATAGAAGGCTGTCAAATAAAAATCCAATCTAGTAGTAGTCCATTTTTTGTATAGATAAATCCCGTTTAAAATATCAAATTCTCCCTTCTCATTCATCTATTCGGGGTTGTTCTTCATATCCACACCGATATACATTTTTTTCACCCCTGAATGATAAATGGTGTTCGTTATAGACCCCACAAGATGTGGTTGTTCCTCGCACTCGAATCCGATAGCTCCTGATAAATAAATTAATTGTAATATGTCGCAACGAGTCGATAAACCACCACCATAATATTTCATATTTGTTATTAATGATATTCGTTTTATGACCTCCGAATATGATAAATATTACTCACTGATTATATTATTGTAAATGCAATGGTTTTAGTGTGAAATCGCCATGTTTGAACATTTGTTTTCATTTGTAAATCGAGTTTCACTAGTTCGAGTATCGGAATCAAATTCCTCTACAGCCTATAAATATGGTAATTGTATAAGCTGAGCACGGTGAAGTACAGGGTGTTCATTAATTTAGAATTATAGGACACATGTACACTTTGTAACAGGGATTACTTCCACAATACAACCTGTACTTGTTTTAACAATCGTTCTAAATCCGACATTATTATTTGAACAGTTCACGTGTTAAAGTGGACCTTTGATAATTGAGTTTACGTGTTCAAAGCGCAAAACAGAGTGTATATTATTTACAGTATTTAAATATTTATAAAAAAATTACAATTGTAGTAGGATGCTTTGTATTTTATTTAATCCATTTCAATTTCAAAGGAAATATTTATATAAATATGGGTGTCTGGAGTATTTATAATGGTAATTCAAATATGTTTAAAAAAATATTTAGAAGAAAATGCTTGAGGATAAGATTATATTTTATTGGTGTTTAAATTACCCTACATTAAAAATCTATAAACTTTTTGTAAAATACCAATTAGTATTTTTTTCTAATTAAAGTTCTGATTGATGAAGCCGTAAATCATATTTCAAATAGCCAAACGGAAATTTCATCCTTCTTGAATTCTGAAATCTCTGTGACAATCGGCTTCGGTTCTTAAATTAGTTGAGTTGGTCTGGAGAACTTCTGGATTTGATCAAAATACAAGGAAGTTAGTTTATCCTCACAGTCAAACAATGAAAAGTTTCCAGTGCTTCGTCACAGAAACCATGCTAAAATTTCCAACAATCTCTTCAATTCACAAATATTATTTACTCGGTGTTAGAGAATGTATTGCCTGTCGGATTCACAACAATGTCTACCATACAATTTTTCACTTAACCCCTGTCATGGATCGATTGAAAAACTTCCTTCAAAACACTCTATCTTTTTCAGCCAAAATCACTGGTTTTTTTTACTCAAATAAATTACATGAAAAGCTTTACACGCTACAAGACAGACTTTAAGTTTTCACATGCAAATCATAGCAATATATTGTTCAGTCAAACTGTTTTCCAAGTAATGCTTATCATACCTGCAATCCCCAAAATCTCTGTTTTGGACATTTTGGACCCAAAACTAAACTTGATATTGAACCTTCTCCATTTGGTTGTCACGAGGAACTTTTAGGTGCCATTTCCAACTTCCTTCACACCAAAACACTCAAATTCAAACACATTAAACCTGAAATATATCTGCTTTACACTTGTAATTGCCAAAATTTTCATTTTAAATGGTTCTAACTTCTGTATTATACAATATATAACAGTTTAAAGTTTCTTGCGAGGGTATAAGCGGTACAAGTTGCCCTTTTTGATTGCCTGTATTTAATTTAGCCTAATTAAATTTTCTCATTTATGTATAGGTACAGGTTGCACTTTTAATTAATGATAATATTTAAAAAGGGAAATATATTTAAATATTCTTTCTTTCGCTAATAATGATGATTCGTTGTCATTCCATATAATTTTTAAATAAAATGGTTTTAGCTTACACGACACCACAAAAATGACTAAAGTAGTCACTGAATTATTTTATATTTATATATATGTTTGGGTATGTTTGGAAAAATTGTATTTCATAAAAAATAATTTTTAGTACTTATTTGCAAAAATATTTAGTGTACGCGGCTATATGACTCTCCCCATAAAATATTTTAATTAAAACAAGTCCATCCTGTATTTCAAAATATTGTTTTTTTGTTGCATTGTGGATTTAAACCAATGTTTACATTAATAATGTAATTATTAGCTATCCATATATTTGGAATTTTGCCAATTGAATGTTGCGGTTAGGTTGCATTAATCATCCTTTTGAATTATTCATGTACTGAATTAATTATTAAAATAATTATTTATCAACATATTGCTATATTTTTCAGCGACATATTTCTCACTTAATACGGTGTCACATTCATTTTTATTGCGTGTCATATTTTTAACAGCCGATTCGGGTTTTGGTGTCTATTCCGTCGTAAAAGGCGCTTAAAAGGTCTCCGTTCTGGGATTTTGTATATTGCCTCCGTTTTATAATAGTAATCGGAACCTTTTTATTATTTACAGCCTCATAGAATCTCTTCCAAATGAAATTAAACTGCCATTTGATACGAGATCTCTTAATTAATTAAGCGCTTTTCGTTTTTATTCGACTCCTTTCCGAATCTCCTTTATTGGAGAATCGCTCTATTTTAGCCTCATTAATGTGAATTAAATTGAATATTTTGATGGAAAATTTTATCCCTCGTTTCTTTGAATTTGTTAATTTTAAATTGAATAGAAGTTTTAATTATTATAAATCAAGCAAATGTTTATTTGTTTTCTACTTTAGTTAGTATTATAACGATATTCTTTATTGTGACATGATAATGTTATAGTTTTATTTATAGATTTAGGTTGAATATTTGATATTTTTGTAACACACAAGAAAGCTATTCTTGTATGTATGTTCTAAAATTACATCTCAAAACTATAATAGTGAATGAGCCTATTATTTATGATATGAAATATGTGGGTGTTCGTCTGTTTATATTATTGTTCAAAGTAAACTTTATTATTTTCATTTTTCCCTTTAATGCTCTTTTTCAGAGGCAATATTTCAGAAAGGTGCGCATCCCGGGGATATGTGTGTTTATATTTTATCAGTTCAAGACAAGTGCCAAAATTTACGACCTATTAATTTAAATACCCAAGACGATTACACATTTTATTTATTTTTTAATAACGCGGTAAATATTCAAATATTCGGTTTCTTGTTGCAAGACTAATAATATATTGTGTTTGTAGGCAGATGTTTTGTTGAAGTAGATTGTAATTTAAGACGGTCCAATCTTACTCCATACATCATATGGAAGCTTTATGCTACTTGCTCATACTTCATCACAAATATTGCCACCATCAAAAGATTACACTTACGCCACAAACATTTTTCACCATACAAACTACCCCCATTCAATCATTTTCCTTGTCAAAAGAGCTACTACATTGCACAAGTGCATCTAAAAGTTCCTTTTGATTAATTAAATATCCCTACGACAGTGCTAAAATAGATTCTACATATTATTAATCCGGTGTAGTTTCATTTTGTTAATCCAATAAATAATTTTACAAACCCCAACTGAATAAACGACAGGATGTTGTTTACATTGACTTAATGTCCTATTTATTTATTCAATTCACATATTTTGTATAAATAATTACACAAAAAACAGCCATTTTTATTTCGGATTGAAATGTAATGAAAGCCACTTACAGAATATGAAATAATTCAATAATTATAAATTATTTAATTTATTAAATAAATTACTAAGGGCAATACATCAAAATTATTAATATTTAGTTATAGTATAAATCTGCCCTATATTTTTTTGTAAATTCTGATTTTTTATGAGATGCTTTATAATAATAGATTAAATAATAATTTGAAAAAAAACATACTATTTTAATCACAAATTATTAAAAAAAACACGAGTAACGGAAATATTCATTTCCTAGAAGCAAAAGCGATTTTATTATATTACTATAAATTTTCTCAAGATAACAAGTGGTTCAAGATCTAAATCATCACCAATAGATAAGTAAAAGTCTTTGGCTGGATATAATTATAGTGTTTTTTATTATTTAATAGCTTTCATTATTCATAAAAAAAAATTGCATAAAATATTCATATATATATGTAGGGGTAATTTAGTGTTCCATTTTTTGGCCTACAACCCATTCAAAAGTTTCTATTGATAAACGATGGGTAATTTAAGTTTTCAATCGAACGTGTTCGATTCGGATGAGTCGAATCAATAATAAAACAGTCCGTCAAGTTTATAATGATGATGGCATTTATTATGGACAAAGTTTTTTGAAGGAGAAGCCCTCTGATTTATCGACCGCCAAATTGTGTTTCAAAGTGCTAAAGTTCCGGAACTACGATACCGACAAAACATCCTAAAAGTGACGCGAATATCCCAGAAAGCCAATTAAACCTAGTTTTACTAAACTGACACTTGAGTCACATCTCAAGTTCGTCGAAAGTACAATTTAAATAGTTTTCAGAGAACGTTGACTGCAAGGCAGCAAGAATCAAGTACTTCCAAATTGTAATTTAATAATCATTAAGGTATAGGTAGACTAAATTTATATACTTCTCGATATTATATTCAATTTTCATATAAGTATTTAAAAGATGTTTGTAGTTGTAGTTGGATTTTACACTAAAAATATTTAACTTAATTGTGATGTATCGTAACTGCTTATATGTTTCCAAATACTAAAAAATAAAATGAAATAGAATTCCAATAAAACCTTATTATTATTATACTGGTTTTGTATGCTTTGCAAAGAATATTTTCGGTACAAATATAAATTCCCCGTATCGCATTCTTGGAACATCTTACCCAGGTACAAAGGAATGGATTTTGAAATATTCCAACACGGACATTGTATTCATTTTCGTAAAATTCGACTTATTGTGTTGTAAATTTATCATTGCAAAAAAGTATTTTTCAGCATTGTAGTATTTATTTTCAGAGTATACACATACAGAAAAACCCTTTTGGAGACAATAATATATCCGCACAGTTCACAGTTCGCATCCTTTCCGTTCATAAATCATGTCACCTCGACGACGATTTGGTTCCTTTCATTAATTTTAATTCGGGTGTTGATAGTGAAAAAAATGTATGTAGTAGGCATAAAAAAGGTTTCTTTCATAATATATTATATTACACGGAAGGTATTTCTTTTTTCTAAAGCACACACGTTCTTTTCAACAACAACAAGCGGCTTGCGATTTTTTAACGAAATTTGTTAGTCGACATCAGAAGTATTAAACCAAAATAATATACATCCTTAATTAATTAAATAATTCATAGCTTATATTACAAATCTTACGCTTTATGGTACATATTATTAATTTAGCAATGTGTAGTGAGGCAGCAATTATGGTTTTATCATAGCTAAGCGTCCGTAACTAAATTTTAAAGCCCGTAGATGTTACCACTGAACAAAACAAACGAGTCAAGAGAGACGATGATAATGGCCGTAAATTATAGCACTTGATTATAAGAAGACTCGAATTAAGCTGCCTCTATTTTAGATATAAATTTGTATAGAACTCGGTGAAGAAAATATTCCAAATAATATATGTGGCTACGATTCGTAGGCACTACGGCGTAGTAGTAGTATGGAAAACAGTAGTAGTAGTAGTATTTTATAATGATTAACAATTCAATATACATTTTCATTTATTAAGCACTTATTGTCATCTTTACAGAAAATGTATTATGTAATTTCTTTAAATAACCTTTTGTTTTTATATTATTCATCACAAATAATAACACTCAATAAATTTCAATTCCAATTGACGTAACATTTTATCCTTTCACATGTCAATAGTTTATCTAAAGTTTTGTTTTATTTTTTTCAGGTACGCTTTCTTCTCAATCTTCCGATTTCTCCATCTAAGGTAAAAAAAGTCTTTTAAGTAAAGTACTGATACAAATTTAGCAACACTTGAAGTATTTTCGGTGACCCCTGTCGAAAGTTTTAGATTTATTTGTAGAATTGACTTTCGTTTGATTTATACGGAAACAATGTGATTTGTTATTTAATATAATTCTTCTTCAGTTTGTTTTTGGATGGGAATTTTGCATTTGTGAAATTGCATCCTTTATATGTTACGATCGCCATAATTTTAGTCTACTTTAATTAAATCGTCCTCGTTTTCCAGTGAAAAATTACAAGATTTTAAAATCACACCAAACCTCCAACATTAAATCCTCTTTAACTAATGGCTTAATCTGAAAGAAACACTATTAAATCATATTAAATTGTTTACGTAGAAGCATTCTTTGCTGGTGACATTCTGACTGCTTACTGTTGCATATTTTTAAAGATTCTATTTTTCACAGAACATGCAAAATGATAAATGTGAGAGGCACGGGGTGGAATATTTAAATTTTAATATGATAAATTCTGATTGTAGCAAATAATGGCTACAAGAATTCCCCCATCGGCTGATTTTTCAATAGTGCAAAATTTACAAAAAAATCCATTGTATTTTCTGACAGCAACAGTTGTTACCCTTCAAGTTTCCTGTTTATTTTCGCATTTTCCCCATACAGAAATATCGGATCGATTGGAGATAAAATGAAATTTCTCGCTTTTCTCCTATCCTTTTCATATCCGCTTGATGCGCAGACTTAATGGAAAAATAAAAAGAATCACCAGATAATCCATTGTATTAGGGAATAATATTCCTTACTCAATTCATAAATAATATATTTTGGGATCTGTATAAACTATACAAACTTATTACTGACTCATGAATAACAAGTCTCTCATTTCTTGAGGTCATCAGCATAAAAGTGCATATTTAATGTACAACAAATTGATTCCATGTATTATGCAAAAATTATAATGACCACTTCACACGCCAAAGCCGCGTCGATAAACTGACTATTTTCCATATTTACCACATCGAATGCAATCTAGTATAAGTAAGCTTCTGAATATTGGTGACAAATTAAGTTTATTTGTGGTTAATTTTTCAATATCTACGAACAATGAATATCGTCCGTGAAATGTATACTTTCGGTTGGCAGGGTCAGTTTGGATATGCGTATAATTTATTCGAACATTAATTACACACAGAAGGTTGGTCTTTTGGGATTATGACATTTTGAATATCGATTTGCTGGTAAAATTGATTGGGTGTTGAATAAATGTTCAGAAGCCAAAGCCAATCAGTCTTTGGTCATTGTGGTCTTGTTGCCAAATTAAATTATCCTAATTATCCACATGTTATATACCTAATTTCCGTTATATTTTAAGGTAGGCATGAATTTTATTTATCACTTATCACAATAAAAAAGTAAAGAATTGTGAAATTTATATTAATTCAGAAGATGCGTCACTTGGTTTTAAATCATTAAGTAAGTTATTATTACTAGGTTTAGTTTTTTCTATTATTTTGACAAAAGAATAATTTCCGTCATTTATATTTACATTATTCCAGTAATTGATAAACATTACGACCAATATTTCATCTGATACTAATCTGCTTTCTTATTAAAAATTAATAGAAACGTGGTATAATTTCAACCACATAATATGAACTCCTCTTTTGTGTTTAAACCCATTATCTATTATCGTGATGTTTTAATCAATTTGTAATATAAATCAGCCATTCGGACATAACGTTCGCTTTTCAGGTGACTGAATACACCAAACACAATATTGAAGGTTGTTTGTCGACAAATTTTGTAAACAATTAATTCAGCCAAATGGTGTTTGCTCAATTTTGACAAAACAACCATAGTCGTAATATTTTCCATCCCTGACCTGCCATTATAATTATGACTGCTCCATTAAAATATTAAGCGATGGTATTTTCAGCGATACAAATTGAAAAAAATATATCAGATTTGTTATATATTTTTTTATAAATTCCTACATGGTTGTAATATAAGTATGGGAACATTAAAAGCCCTTTGCAACTGTAGTTCTCCATAAAGGTCCTTTGTGTTCTCATTTATGGTTATTCGACCTGATGTTTGCCATCTATAGAGTTCGTTCGCCCGAAAGCTCTAATGGTCCAATATACAATACAACAACACCAAAAATACTGAAATCTTTTCAATTTTCGTCCTATATACGATTTAACATACACACAATTTTACTATTACAGTATCTATAAGTAAATTCGCTTCTAATGATGAATTCTTATAAGATGATGTGTGTAGCTCAAACCTACTTTTTTTTTAAATATATACATATCGTTTTTAAATGGGTTTTTCATTTAATATTTTTATCGCATTTCATAAAAAATATGATGGGTATTTCCTACTAATTGATTTTACAAGTGTACTCGAAAGCGTATTATTTTTCTTTTCATAAGCGATCTGAAATGTAAGATACATATTTTTGTTTGAAGCAGCCATTTATTACGAAAAAATTTACAACCAATGAGAGAGAGATATTTTTTTATTTATAGACGAAAATACCAGAAATTACAATAAATATTGGTTTTAATAATAAGGGCTGTTTCCGGCATATATTTATTCTGAAAATCGTTCAATAAAAATATATTTTATTCTGATAAAATAAACATGCTTGTCTTGTCTCCTTTTTAATTAATTATATATTAGGAACATAGTATTCATAAGAATGATTAGTTTTATCGTAAAAACGTGATTGTAGCGTATAATAATAATGTGGTCCCACGATAATCGTGTTTCGTCCAAACTGGTCTCAATTGGTCCCCTCGTTTCCTGTAATGTCCCCATTTGTTATATACAGCAATAACCTCAGTCTTCCACGGTTCGTATTAAAGTTTCAACAGAATCCGCCATCATTCATTGTGACAAAGGTGTTGCAATAGTCGTGGCGACACTTTGACAGACTTTTGGCCCGCAAACCACCCCCTCTTGCATGTACGTAATAAAAGGGGTAGGTTATCTCACACATCCGTCGAATTTGAATTGTGCATTGAGCAAATTTATCACCCACTCTCGACTTGTGCGTACGTGACTTGAGAAAATTCACCCCTGCATGCATATATCATAATATTCTTTCAGAGGAATGAGGAAATTGTTTGCATGATCAAGGCAATTTGGAACAGTAAATTAATTATTTATAATCACTTAACATATAAAAATATATGTAGAATCCAATGCGGTTCACTATATTTTTGAGTTTTTCAATCAAATTTCGTTTAAAAAAATATATCAGCAGGATTGGGGTAGTTACTTAGTTTATTAATAAAAATAATATGTCTGTCCATTTTTATATACCATTTTTATTTGAATATCGTCGATTAACTATTGACCCAAAAATCGTTTTTTTTTTTTAATTTTTCAGTGCGGTAATGTTGGAAATATTCATTATCTCCAATATATCTGTTAGCAAAAATCAATTATGGTTTTTAAAGAGGGTAGTTTTAAGGCAACGATGTGTAGAGATTATATGATAGTTCACGAAGATCTCGTTGATGATCTCATAATAATCATTCCAGGTTAATCATAATTAACCTAGAATGTGACGATCGATAGGGATTATCTTTATTTTTTAATCGTCATTTATTCAGAAAAAAACTGTCGTACCAAATTCATATAAAATATAGGGTTGTCAATTAATTATGTTACATAACATTTGTTTATAGATTATTATTATATTTTTCACTTTTTAAATGAACGTGTGAGGTTCGCAAATATTTTATAATTAATAATACGATTCATGATATTGATAATTGTCGTTGCGAATCGGCCCTTTTTATTTTAAATAGAAACGCTTACATTTCTATTATTAAATGAATATTGTGTATAAATAAACTCGAGTAAGTAGTTTACTTCAAATATAAACAATCAACGAATATAATCTTCAAAGTAAGCAATATTCCAGCCCTAACAATAGTAAAATTATTCAAATTCGTGACCTAGTTTTTTTTTGATCCGATCCCAAATCAACCGCGGTGATTTTTCACTACACTTCTATGCGTACAATAAAACCATACAAGGGGGTGTGTATTTGTGATATATTTGATCGCTTGTAATATGTTAAGGGAAATAAATATTTACCACGTACATTAATAATCGTTTATCATTGTTCATATAAATGACAAATGGCAATGTCGAGAATCACCACAATACGATCCGTTCATTCTGAAAAAAATATATCTATGTTATAACAAGATAAAAGTAACGTTTTAAAATTTATGACTAGACTAGATTATAGATTTAAAAGAAGCCTTACGCTTCTTACTCATTCAATAGTGAATATAAAACGATCATAATAATATAGATGACTATGATAAATACCACTGTATATAAAATGATGGGGGATATTGTGTTACATTTCTGTTGATATTACAACTCATGATAAGTAATATTTTGCCTCGGTCATATTATACAAATGTATGTATCTGTCCTGCCTCCTATGATTTATTCATCATATTATTTTTTTAAATGTCTACAATGGTAATCGATTTGGACATCAAAATAATGGCAGAAGTCCTGACAAAAGCTCGCCGAAGAAAGCTATCGAATGCAATTTATTGAGACGATCCAGTTTTATACACATAATATAAAAATGGTTCCATTCCCAATAGCGAATCCATCACAAATCGATCGAATAGCAATAATGACAGACAGAGGCGATAGCTTTCCACCAACAAAAGCCACTTTTAAATATTTTATGGCCCGTGAATAATTCGTAACCCGTTTTACGACCAAATCAAAGCCTTCACAACAATGATGAATAGAGACGGTCTTGTTTCCTCTCTCATATTTTATTACTCGATAACTAAATAATTACTATCATATAGGTCTTGTTATCCGAATATCATTCTTTGCGATATCCGCTATCATTCACCGCCAATATAATACTTTGTATTATACCTATTCTGCAATTTCCATCAAGACATACATAAAAGCTTCCAGATGCATTCAATCCCCACATAACTCTTACCGTTAATATAATAAGTGTAAATTAAATTTCTTTTGTACTACTAGTACGCTCGATCCAGTGCTTTTGCATTATATTTTATTCATTCTTAAGAGAATGTTGCCCCGTGGACCATCTGCAGCTAACACTTTAACTTTTCCACTTTTGGGGTGGTTTTTCCCAGTCTTCGTTTATTAAATATTTTTAACTAATAAAAAATAAACGGTTTTGAGTTTGTTAATTGCCTCATTTTCCTGTTATTATTATTATATTTCTACTAGTCAATGTCGGAATTATAAAAAATACATTTTAGGACTTAAAATAATGTTAAAACATTTTCCATGATGCATTTTGGCTCTTCTATCACTAATTAGATGAACGTTTCAGGCTGAAAATATTATTATATTGCAGAAATAATATTTATTTATTTGCATATAAACGCTCATAAGAACTCTTTTTACAGACAGGAAAAAAATAATAATAAAAATGTAAGGTATGTAAAAAATAAATTATTGTATTATTTAAAAATATATATATATATATATATAAAATTAAAGTAAATAAATTAAGATGTAGGAAGCGTTTATATGTAACTATATAAGGTCGTTCTTAAACAAGCTCTGTAGGTAGCAGAATTGGTAGAAAAGAGATCACCCAGGTGCGCAAATTCGTTGTCAAGTCGTCAAATTTTAAAAAATCGTATGCCGGCAAATCTGATAGAGTATAGTTTCTTGTTTTTTTAGTCTTTCATTTCAGATTCTTAAAAAAATGGGAAGCTATAAACTGCATTAGAACCTCAAAAAACATAAAATTGACTTTACTAAATTATTATAGATCACTTGAATAAAAGACTTCTTAAATATGAATTATTGCTTATCTTGGGGTGGTTTTCTCATAAAATCCATGGTTTAGTAGTAATAGGATTTTTTCGCGCATAACTTCAAAACCCGAAAATTTCTCCGCGAAAAAATATTTTAAAATTTTTTCTTGTATTATTAGTTAACCTTTTCACCGGACTAAAATGGCAAAGGTTTGCTGGTATCTTAACCCAACCCCATAAGAAATAATCAAGTGGATCCCCCTCGGAAGTTAGTTTTATTAGGTCACATGTTCGTGAGATTACCTTATCAGGGTACAAGTCTTCTAGAAGCGTAAGTAACTGCGGCTCGTTGCACCGTGTTTCTTAATCGAAAATATCACTATATTATAAAACCTAAAACTGAATATAATATCTGAGATTTATTAAATGATCGAGTATGGTATTATTGTAGTGTATTCAGTGATGTGGCTGGCAGCAGTTAAATACTTTACAAGCAGGAGTTGCGCACTATATACTCTGTACGTACTTCCTCTTAGTAATTGGCCTTCATTTCAACCTCCTTCTACTCAACTCAACTTCTACCATTATCTTCTATTCACTGTTTACTATACACTGTTCTCACATTTCAAACCTTTGAGATATCCAAATACGATGTCGGCTTGTTCCACTTCATCTTCGCCGCCATCTCTCCGATCATGTGTGTGGATTTATATCATTTAAATTAGCTGTTCTCTCAACAACTTATTATTCTCCCTGTAAGATCAAAATCTATCAAATATTTATTTGGTCGCTCTTTCCGTATTAATATAAACATTACAATACAGGAAATTAGAGTAAACCAGATTCAAGTAGGCGCGGCTATTGATATACAGGTTGGTATTGAAATAACTGAGAATATTTTAGGGGGTGCTAGGGTATCGCACGAATAATTGACAGAAATATATTATTATATATAATTATATAAATTAATATTAATAACTCTTCCACCACCTAAAATATTCTCAGTTGTTTAAAGTTCATCCTGTATATAGTGTAGCCAAAAAAACCTTCACAAAATCCACCATTCTAACCTAAATCAAACAGATTTTCGTAATATTATATATTTTTTAGGTAATACTCGTGTGAATGAATTAATCCAATGATTACTTTCTAATGGATATACATAAGTAGTAATTAAAGACTAATAATTATGATCTAACATATACCAGACCTTTCGCATCTTCTTGCTGAATTTTAATTTTTTAATTCACATATTATACGATGGTACAATATTGTATAGATATTATTATTTTCTACTAAAATACCTCATTAAAGAGCATTGTGTTTTCATAAATTTTTGCCATTATTCAGGGATCAAATGTGTAAATGGCAAAATTCCATAAATAAACTTTTGTATGACTGTTGAGCCAATAATTAGATTCATTCATTCGACACAATTCAATTTTCAATCGAACGGTTGCGAAAACAATTCTGGGTCTGTAGGCTTTTCAGAGGTTTACAGACGGAAAATGAATAAAGTTCAACAACTCCTTCAAAATAACAAATGAAACAATTAATTCGATCGAGCATTTATTTGTGTTGGATATGTTCGAAATAATTCTATATAAATCGTGTGATACTTTTAGACTGGCCAAAGTCTGATACTTTATTTGAATATTTCATGGGTGGCCTTTTAGCAAGTGGAACTGTCTAGTCATTTTTATTACTTTCAGTACAGCATTCGTGAACCAAATATAAATCACAAGTAATGTATGGGTATTGTGGCATACGAATTATGTATAGGCATTCTTCTTTTCTATAATAAAAAGTCTGGAAAATATTATTATAAATAAAAATAAAATAAATTATTACTGTGACGCCTTCTATATTGACGGAATTTGTTGTAAGGGGTTTGACAGGTAACTGTAGCATTTACAGGAATATATAGTAGAGTTGGTTTCCCAGGCCATCACACAGCAATGAGTCCTTTAGATCTAGTAGATCTATCAAGTGACATCAGTGGACACCGTTTTTACCGGCACCGTGGATTAAACTCGAGAGTCTCACTGACGAATTCGTCACACTAACCACTGGGCCACAAAGCGGCCATAATATTAAACCATAATGAATCTTTAATTCTGTACGATAACAAGTACTATTGTACTTGTGGATATGAAACGATGTCAATTGAACTTCGAACATTGAGATTTGGAGGCAAGAACGATACAATCATTGTATCGACATGCCCTTTTGACACAAAGCAAACCTCGAACATAATGTCTGAATAGTCTTTTTGTGCAACTCGTGAAGGATGTCATTAAAGTTCCAAGCCAAATCGGCTGCATGTGCACACGACCGTTTTATCTTGACTAAGGCTAGACGTTTTCCCCGAACTGAAAATACACTGAATGCATCAAACTTAAAATGGATTGTTACTTCTCTTCTTGCCGCTTCGTGTCAGCCAAGAACTATCATACGAGTGGCATTTTAAAATAAGGCCATTATGATAATATTTTCAAGTTAAACATACTCTATGCGAAACGAAACAACATATCATATTTACAACTGTATCCCACCATCATTTTAAATGAGCTCTTCTCAAATAAATACCTCAATATTATATTATACACACACTGCTACAAAAATCGTTTTCAAGACGGGTTTTCCTCTAAATTTATTCCATAAAAAAATATTTTTATGAATATACCCATATTAAATATTATACCACTAGAGCATTACGGGAAATCCCAAGTCGCAGTGATGTTAATGTAGCACTCGTTATGTGTAACATTGTACAAAATAAATTAAGAATATTAATCGTAAGAATAGGAAAACAGAAGAATGTAACAAAAAATATATTAAATTATTAAATACTTATACTGAGTTAAAACCGTTCCGCGATTCGATTAGCTGTATGGAGTAAGTTGTGGGTCAGGTATAATTTTATTTAAAAAAAAACTAGTGCACGTTTCCCAGGCCACCATATAGCAATGACTCTTTCTAGCTATAAGTGGTAATATAATATAATATCGGATAGCAAAAGAAGGGATCGAACTAGAGAATTCTCACTCCTAAATGCTAACCACAAGGAGGCTCAAAATTCCCAGAAATCGTCTCGATCTAGGTTTATGCTGATTTCCTGGATAATAGGACTGAAGAGATTATTCAGTGATTAATATTCACTTATATAGTCTGCCAAACCGTACAAAATAACATGCCATAAAATAAAATCTGAAAAATATAAATTATTGAAGCAAATCATCAATGATTGAATATAGTCGCTATGGAATCTGTCCCATAATAGCATAAATTGAAGGATCTGTTATCTTAACAGCCACGATGATTATTGATAATGATGTTATATCTATTTGGTGTGGTTATGTTATGTACTGGTGTTATTAATTGAAAGAGGGTGGTGACAATTGGTGAGTTATTGTTCTGGAATACCCGCCGTTTTGGTGTTCAAGCTGCTCTTCTAATATGTTCACCCTCTTGTCTTCTTTACATATAAGATTGCTCAATGTGGATTCTCAAAAACATACGAATAATATTTATTTAACATTAGGTATCAATAATAATAATGCCTAACGAGTATTGCCCTTCAGAAGTGTGAATTAGTTTACTACTGCAATAATAAACGAATTGAATATACAAACTGCTATAAATCTTTAAATCAATTTTATAGAATATTATCCATCACCCTGTCGTTAACTATTTCTGATGAAAATGGCTTCTTATGAGTTTTGCTAATCTTCTTACCTGTTTTAATACGGTAATAAAAATTATTGAATTTATTAAGAAATTTAAGCTAATAAAATTTTATTAAATTTATTTGTGGGGTGAATTTTCATGCAAACTTGGTTATATTTATTACATAAACATGTTAATGGATTCACATTAATTGTATTAATAATGTCATAAATAATGTTTGAATGGCTTTCTATAATTTTAATCAAATTAGATTTAAAACACATGTGTACAGACTAGCGTAATAGCTCAGTGGATAAAGTGCGTAGCTACAAATACTGTGGGCATGGGTTAAAATCCCGCTTAAGTAAAAAAATGATTTGATCGGTTATTAAGACTGAGAGATCGGTAATAATATTAATAATATCCCGATCGATTGTCTTGATCCAGGTTTACTCTGATTTCCTGTATTTTAAGGTGAATACTGAGGCGATAAGTCGGGCAGAGCTGCTCTGTCGGTGACCTGTGTAACTAGTAATAGTTAAGATCACCGACAGACAATTAACACGTTGTTGTGTATAAAAAATAATAAAAAGCTCCTCGTGGTGTAAATAAATAAATAAATAAAATAATCATTTACAGACAATGAATTAACACGTTCTTGTGTCTAAAAAAACAAATTTTGTAAAAACCCTCTCAAAAAACACCTCGTGGCGTATATAAATAAATAAATATGAACCAAAACGAGAGAATTTATTTAAAAAATATTAGAGAAATTAAAAAGCCAGTTTTAAAAATACGTCAATTCTATTTATATGTATAAAAAATTGTAAAAAATAATTCTCCAAAAGCCTCTCGTGGCGTATATAAATAAATATTATTGAATTAGTGCAGCTTGAGAAGTCTTCGTCAATATGTTAACATTAGATAGTTGTCAAAGGAACATAAATAGTGTTTGAGTGAGGTCGTTGAAATGTAAGTGTATGTATTGAACTGTTAACCGCAGTGCAGTGGTTAGTAGTTAGTAGTGGTACTGAGTTCACTTCCCTGCTGGGAAGAAATTATTCCCTCCGCACCCTCATTTACTTGTTCAGTGCATCAAATCCAATTAGTGCACTACATCGACCATCTTTCCTTGCCATCACAGACAAGGACAGTAATTCACCCTCCATTTGTATGGCATTGTCATGATTTTTACACCGGACAATTACACCAGTTTTCCTTGGAACCAAACTTTCATTTTCTCCAACCTCCGATTATATATTTTTGTCTTCTCTTAATTTATAATATTATTTATTATAAATCAATTGTACAATAATACTCTTTGTCTGATTTGATGCCTTCACTAGTTTACTTTTAAATAATTGCTTAAAAATTGCTAGCGTGTGTGTATTTTATCTGTACGGATCCCTCAACCATTAAGATGGAAGAATAATATTTTATATACATTATTTTACTACAATTAATACATATCTTAAATATCGAAATGCGTATTTTAATGATAATATTATTAAATTAATTTCCAAATAATATTAGAGATATTTAATATTGTATAATAAATGACAATTCTCAAAAAACAGTATTTATTGGGAGACTCGCTTTTTAAATATTGTGATGAGTGTTGTCATATTATTATGAAAACCGTGTTAAATTATTTTATTTATTATTTACTTTGAAAATTCAAACTTCTTCTGATTGAAAAATAAACTACTTTAAAGCATAAAGTAAATCAAAACTCAAAATAGAACCATCCTATTAAAAAGCCAAACAAAACATAAAAAACATTTACAAATTTCAATTAAAATTACCCTAGTTCAATATAATAGTGTAATTTCAGGCTAGAGCCGAATAGTATTGGTGCGTATACAAATAGAGCTGGCCGACTAGAGCTTGGTTTTATTTGTGTACACCAGCTCTTTTCGTATACGAACATATGTATTATTATGTATATTTAATACAGCAGTTAGTTTCTACAAAAGTGTATTTTATAAGCCGATTAAATATTTTTTCTATTTAATATTATACGAATTAAATCTTTCTGGTTCTCGGTCCATTTAATTTTAAATATTCATTCATAAAATAGTTATTCTAATCCAATTAGTCAGCAACTTGAATCTTGGCGCTGAGTGGAGACAGTAAGGAATTTCACACTTCATTGAATTTACACGGTGATTTATTATGTACATAAATGTTATTATTGTATTTTAAATAATCACTTTAATGCTTACTCGTGAAAATATTCTGAATGTCATATTTATCACAGCAATAATCCAATACTGCTTCTGAACGAACTTAAATAGACCAACTCGAATTGCCGAGAACTTTTATAAAAGAGCTTCGTTTTACCTCCCCTTATTATTTTATTATACCTTTTCGAAGAATCTTTATTATCTTCAAAGACCTAAAACTTCTTCATACACCGAAGACCGATTTAATTAATATAGTTGAGCTTGTAACATAAGAATATAATTTGTTCATGATTTTTACAACCCCACAATTTTACCCCCAAAACTATTATTATTTACCAACGTATAATATATGTCCCTACAGTAGTTTAATTTATTAAATGGTTTGCAGGTGTGAAAGCTGTGAAGTTTGAATATACACACCTGCAAGTCCGATCTTTGTTCTTGATATAACATTTGATTTATAAACAAACGTTCATACATATTCAAATAAATTTATATTTGAAAATTATATTCGATCATAATATGAATTTATTTATAAACAGTGCCCAAAAGTATAAATTAATAAATAATATATATATATATATATATATATATATATATATATATATATATATATATATATATATAAATAATATATATATATATATATATATATATATATAAAATAATATATATATATATATATATATATATATATATATATATATGTATATATGACTTCGGTATAAAAAATCATATTATAAAGCATCATTGTGAATGTTATCGTTATCATTTCTTGCCTCAAGATATTTTGTTTTTAAATTTAAATATTAAAGTTATTTTAATATAATATTATGAATTGCAATGTGATGGAATTTAATGTGTGGTTGCTTGACATTTTAATTGCAAGCGATCAACTTTCATTTGGATTTCAATCGATTGATTTTGAATAATACGTATTTTATTGCAAGCAGCTGTGCATCATTTTGATTTATCGATTGCAATTTATCTAATGAAAAACATATCGCCGATCAAAGAAATATGCATATGATATAAATTTAGTTATTTAGGTGTGGTTAGTATTAATAAGACGGCAAACTGGGTGGTTGGGGTCAACTTCAATTACTGACCTTAGTCCATGTTCATATCAATAACTACTACTAACTTCTAACCTGATATACATTCTGAACATACATTAGAAATGACTATTTCAATACCTTAGAGATGTATAATACTATATTATTATAGTTAATTCATCAAAATCTAGATGAAACGCATCGTATTATAATTAAAAATATTAAAGCACCAAAATTGGTTCTTTTAATTTTATATATACTTTTTTTCAAATTATTTTCGTTAATTAATTTGGCGAATATAGCAACTTTTGTATTGATTGGTACATATAATGGAAGTTAATTAAAATTGTCGTTCGTTTAGATGACTCTTTCACTCAAGAACTTACAATTGTATTTAAAAAAACATTATAGTAGATGAGTCTTTTAAACGGCTTGGTTTCGTTCTCCGAACGACTGAAGATTTTCAAAATCCTCTCTCCTCTCGTCTGCTATATAATGCCTTGGTACGAAGTTCTCTCGAGTACTGCTCTGTTTTGTGGTCACCATATGAGTCAACGTACGTTCTCTCCATTGAGAGAGTGCAGAAAGCGTTTCTCAGGTCGCTTTATAAGAGGCAATACGGATATTGGCCTTTCCTTTTCCCCTCTAAGTTCCTCTTAGGTGCTCTAACGTATAATTCGTTGGAGCTTCGACGGGACTTGTCCTTGCTACGTCTATTATTTCTGGTTATCAGAGGTCACATTACTGTGCCAGAGATACTTGAGCGTGTGGGACTGTTCTGTCCTGAGAATTATACGCGAGGGTGTCACCATTCCCTATTCCGAATCCCCCGCTCGCATTCCAACCACCACAATTTCAGTCCTCTTACCAGAGGTTTACGCCTCTTGAATGAGTGGTCTGTCAGGGGGACAGATAATGACCTGTTCAATCTGTCCCTCCCTATGTTTATGGAGAGCGTGCACAAATTTTTATTTTTATATCACTAATCTATTATTTTTTTTTTACATTGTTCCTCTTTTTATGTTTTTCTGCTTTTTTCTCTTTTATTGATAAATTTATTTTTTCTCATTTGTAATTTTTTTTTTAACCGACAAGTACTGCATTATCATCACGGCGACTTAGGATCCCCCGTAATGCTGTGGTGGTTGTGCAGTTAGATGTAGTAATTATATGTATTTATATTTAAAATAAATAAATAAATAAATTATTATAATAATAAAATTATATTTAACCAAGATATACTACAGATAAAGAGAAGCAAAAAAGCACATAAAAATTACCTAAGCGACAGTCAATTAACAATTAATTATGAATTAATTAATAAATCAATAACATCACGACTGGGAGATCGGGAATAATATTGACAAAATCCCGATCGATTGTCTTGATCCAGGTTTACTCTGATTTACTATATTGTAAGATACTGTAAGTGTAAGTGTAATACTGATTATTAAGTCGGTGACCTGTGTAACTAGTAATAATTAAGATCACCGACAAACAATTAACACTTTGTTGTGTATAAAAAAAACTTCTCAAATCAGACCCTCTCAAAAAAATAGAGCTCCTCGGGGCATTAATAGATAAATAAATAAATCTAATATTTTAAAAAAATTGAATAAAACACATTATATGTATTGAAAATAATAAGTATCGTTTATTCAATTTATTATTTTCTTATTATTATCTTTGTTCCTTGTATTTGTCAAACTTTATTTAAGGGTAATATTGAATTGAAAATGGGTTTAATTTTAACTAAAAAACTGTATTACTTTTAAGATAACCCATACACGTTCAATTAAACTGTCCGTTAAAACTGAGCGTGTTTGAAGTCAAGCTAGTTAGTTGTTAGTCTTAGTTCAAACTGACAGTTATACACGTTCAGTTTTTAACTACTACTTTATTCACTCTAGTAGTCTAGTCATAAATATTGATCTATACATGATGTTCACACAATATTCCAGGACTAAAATGATTATATGTTTATTTAAGTGATGATAGACAGTGCATCGGTCAACTGATTAATTATTATGATCACCAGCTCCAAACATGCACTGAAGGTTTAGTTTCACATCGCTGAATTTCATTATGTCATACCGTAACCTCAATCCTTATCCATCCTTGTTGAATATGACAATTTAATAATCCTGTATCTGCTCATACAGCGTCTGTGTGTATTATTAATAGAGCCTTACAAACCTCGGCTGTCTTCTAAACATCCCTAATCGTGTTACTTCGATATGTACATAATCGCAATTTCAATAAGTATAGTCATTTTATATTGAAACATTGCTATTTATGTCTCATTACAATTTCATCAAAGACTATTATTACCTTCATAATAAAGTCATAATAGTGTTTAGCACAAGGTAGCAATAATACGTGTTAGTCAAGTAGTAATAATATGTGCTATGTTTGTATTGTAAATTAATCCGCTTTCTGTTTCAGGTATGTGGTGTATGCGGTCCTTTTGATCCCGTTCAATTGTGTAAGTTGAAAGCCTTTTTAAGCAAACAAAAAGCCTTTAATATTAAATACATCGCAAGCTCAATCCTATCGGGCTGTTTAATTATTTTTAAGCTATTCTCTATATCATATTTCAATAAAACGGCAGAAAGGTTTATTTTAAAATCTATATCCAGTTAGTTTCAAATATCTCTTGGGAGATTTTAAACTACGTATTTTTAAAAATATGTAATAGAAAAAAATAGTCAAATTATTAATATTAACAAGCGTAATAGCTCAAGGGATAAGGCGTTTGGCTACAAATATTGTAGTTATGGGTTCAAATCCCGATGAAGTCAAAAAAATAATAATTTGATCGGTTATTACCGATTGAGAGATCGGGAAAAATATTAATTAAATCCCGATCGATCGTCTTGATCCAGGTTTACCCTGATTTCCTGGATTGTAAGGAAAATACTGAGACATATTATTCGGGCAGAGCCGCTCTGTCGGTTACCTGTGTAACTAGTAATAGTTTAGATCAACAACAATCAATGAATTTACACGTTTTTATGTCTAAAAAATTTTTTCGTAAAAACTCTCTCAAAAACACCTCGTGCCGTATGTAAATAAATAAATATGATCAAAATCGATAGAATGTATTAAAAAAATATTATAGAAATTAAAGAGCCATTTTTGGAAATACTTCCATTCTTTTTATAGATTTAACTTTTCTTATCACATTACTTTGTTATAAAATTAATTCAGATGTTAAAAATAATAATACTTTATATTATTTAAAAAAAATATATATAAATGGTATTTGCAAACTTTATTATTTCATTTACTTGCTACTTGTTTAACGTCAATGAGTTTTCCATCTTATTTGTACGATCCTTTCATACCAGCAAGAATATTGTTAATATCTCAAATAGTCGTAGTAGTGATTGAGATTTTATCAACTCGTAAATCATTTAAGTTAATTTAAAGAGATGTATTTTAATTGATTGTAATTTCTGTATGCGTGTTGGTCTCATCCTTGATATATTATATATATAGTACCCGCATTTACCACAATGCGGTCTCCCGTCCATTTACTAACTATATTGTGTAAATTAATCGGCGCAGTATGAGCCAAAACCTGCTTTCAAGTATGAATTCAAGAAATATTATTCACAATCTACTGCTTTTAAATTTTACTTTTTGCTTCAATAATTAAAATTCAACCTCCTCCGGGGAAAGGCGAATGGTTTTAAATTTTAATGCTACGATTTTTCCGGGTCGATAATTCTAATTTGATTATATTCATGCGACTGCTGTTTTAAAAGATCTTTAAACTTCATTACGCCGATATTATATATTAGCATTAAACATTTTAATTTTTAAGTATACCTCAAAATACGTGCTTAAGTAGTAATCCAAACGAAGGATGTATTATAATCAAACTCTAATTATACCAAACTGCACTTATACATATAAAGGTTCCACTATACAGAATGGAATTATACTGCAATAATCAGTGAAATAAATATAAAATATATTTTTTATTGATTAAATAAAAAATGTTAATAGTGCTTTTGAAATTGAGTTGTAGACAATATTTTGAAATCAGCTGTTTCTGCCAAATACTCAATAGTGAATGTTGCGTTTTTCATTGTGTCTGTTAAATACTTAACTTATTTTTGCGATACCCTATCATCCCCTGAAATAATCTCAGATAGTTTACTCTGTATATGTTTTCATTTTAAATAGAGTAATACATTATGAGCAGAGATGTGCCAAAGTCAAACGAATATTAAAGTATTATACCTATCTCTTTTCTGTATGTCGCTCCATCCTCTTTAGCCATGGATTGTAATAAAGCGATATAAAGGCGACAGTTGTATAACGCCCGATTAATCATAATAATAATAAATTTCAATAGAATACTATAATATTTGATGGATCTTGGCACATCTCTTATTATACGTCCATATTTTTTATATTGTAAACATTTACATAATATGTTGTTTTTTAAAGAATAATATTCTTAAAGCGGAATGTGTGTGAAAATCGTGTCTCGCCTTAGCTGTTTGTCGTAATGGAAGTACGTGTGGTGTTGCAGAAGTTTCGTCTGGAAAAACGTATCAAAAAAAAATATAACAAAGTAGTCAGATCGATTTGTTTTTCGAGCCTTAACTGCAAAGAGCAGTTTTATTGGAATCGTTTGCACGCGACATTCCCTCGGGTATTGTCTAACAACGACAATAAAATGACCCAATAAGAACCAACCAACCAAACAAACTATGTAGAACTACTCAATGACCAACTACACTTGGCTTTTGATGTGTTCAACTAGGATTTTTCAATAAATTTCATACAGCCACATTGCTCGAAGGACATCTTATCAGGTGCCATAAAACAGTAATGGTATCTAATAATCATTTATTTTATGATAAGATTCACTAGTCCAGTAGCGATGGTCACCCATGCGGGTTAGAATAATGATCACAATGCATTGCAAGCTTTCATCGGTTGCACACTCAGCATTCATTACTCCTATTTCAATCAAATATACCAACCAGGCAAAATTTCAATGAATTTAACGCCTAAAATAACACAATACCCGTATACAATACAACTCTCACATACTAATTATCCAATTAATCGAACCCCTCTTCGTCGAGTGTACATTGTGGCTAATTCACTCTCAAGTCGGATGACTTGTCAATTGTTATAAATATAATGTAAAGTGGTTGTCCAAATATAGAAACACTGAATGTGCCGGACGTTCAATTTTATACAAAATTACCAAACAGCGGAAAGGACGACACTCGTGTACGAATTACCAATATTTCACTTCACAATACAACAAAATCGATTCTATTTATATACTAATACTACAACTATCAGCAATACAAGCCTCCTCTATTCAATTGTATTTATTTTCTAACCCCTTGTAAAATTTATCCACTTCGCAGTTCTTTGTAATACTTTCAACCGAAGTTGTTTCGGGAAATCGAATTGCTTTAAACGTATCTAATAGAATATGGCAAACAATTTAATTGCTCACACATTATTCATATTTTAAGGGGTGGTTTTAATTAAAAATTAATTAAACATATTATTTACGTATTAAACAGACAAAACACACGCGACAGTCACTATTAAGAATTTCACAGAAACACCTCATTATAAACTCGATTCCAAAAGAACTATTAATATATTTTTAAATTTTTAATTAATGATAATTTACTAAAAAAAAATTTTTCACTTCAAAACCCTCCACCCCCCAAAATATTCTCAGTTAATTCAAGTCCGTCCTGTTGAAAAATAAATAGTTTTAGAAACCCATCTAAAATTGTAAAAATAAATAATTTAATTATATATGTATGTTTATTTCAACTAGCAAACTTTAAAATCAAGTATAAATTAAACAAATAATCAATTCGCAAATATATAAATATATATGACACAATTGTGGCTACGGTACTTTTCTATTAATTACTTCCTTACTGTTATAATAACGCACTGATTTAGGGAGTAAAGATACTTATTCTTGCAGTCTTAAAGGCTTTATATCCAGATGACAGGGCTAATAATACATATAAAAATTAAATATTATACTTCGATATAAAAACAAAGCAGATAGATAACATTTCCACCTACAATGCAATATTCTTCATTATAGCCGTCCATACGATTCTGTGATATCCGATGCCTTTTTTAATGATTCACCATCAACTTGACCTGTTCCACATCGCCAACTTCACTGTCATCATCGAGGGTGGCTTCACAATAGACAGGGATGGAAATCTTTCACAATTCACAAACAAAAAGATTGAACTCAAGCCTCGCCGCTTTGTGAAATTTAGGAACGTTGACTTTGAAAAAAAATAGTCCACATTGCAAAATATATACATTAAATCTGTAGCCAGTGGAGGATTTTCTCAGCGTCTATTTTCCACACAATAGCTCATATAATTTAATAACGATAACAACCACAATAGTGTCTTCTAAATCCTACCTCAGGTATATAGCTCTTACTCATACATAGGCACTATATTTTTTTATATACAAGACTCACCCAAATATATTATATTCCACCCGTATAATGTCCTTTTCCTCTAACGTAGAAATATACACAAAAATACAATGTAAAAGCTTTATACATCTGCATTGGGTAGAAGTTACATTTATACAAAAAATATTTATTTTTTAATATTAATATTTATATCGCGATAAACTCTTTTCCTACTCGCTCAATTTACATTTGTTGTTTGGTATTGTTGAATGGGGTTTTTATTAATTTTGTATAACCGTCAATTTGTTTGACTATGAAATATGATAAAATGACTATTACATCTATAATTCATCGTGACTCTATGATCAACGCCCTCGCATAAGTCTACACTTGACTTTAGATATTATTTCCCAGAGTGAATTCTTTGTGAATTTTTCAGCAAGCACTTAATAATTATTTAATGGAAGTGCGCAGTTTTCTGAAAGCTTCAGACAAAAGCATAGTAATGTACTTCCGTCTAGTCATAATCTTTGTTTTCTATGACTCATATTTGATCTCAAACACTCATAAATTTGCCTATATTCTTACACTGACTCATAGTATTCTTTCTATCATTACATCAAATGACTCACCAAATTTTCAAATTAATTTTTATAAAAATAAGAGTGTATTGCTTGTACAAATCGTCCTCTCTTTACTCGAATGTCCCCCACGGTGATAATAAATATTATTTGTGCGTGTTTCTAAAGTAGTTTACACGTGTATTTCCGAATTTTAATTAGGGGAATATTTTCAAAAATAGCCATTCTCTTACTACACCACGACACGCCACAATTCGGGGGTTGAAAGTTGCCCTCTATTTACTGTTTCATTGTGAAGGGTCGCTATCTTTAATACAAATTGTTACAATTATATATGCGCACGGCTGTTAAATTATTGTTATTCTACCAAATTATTATTCACACTGCATACGCCACCGTTTTATATTCATTTTTTTACTACACTATCGAGATATTCAATTACAGATAGCACCGGGGTATTGCGATAATTTTATAGTCCCATTAAACAGGAAAAATGGAAGTTTGAAAAAAATATCCATTGTTCTATTCAGTATAAAGGACAAAAAATTAATTCATATCAAGCTCATAAACAATATTGCTTTTAATGAATTATTTTTTAATAGAAACTCTCCAAAGCTCAATCTCAACATTTTTTTACAACTATGTGTGTTAAAGTTACTGAAACAGCCTTTTAAATTTAATCGGTATTCAATACGTATTGATATTTAAAATATTGTTATTCTTTTTGGTAAAAAAAAATCAAATACATATAACTTCAACCATTTAGTTTAGAGAATTAGACTAGATGGTTTATTTTGTTAGTAATTTTAATATTATTTTGTTATAAAATATTTTATGGTATTCTACTGATTTAAGCTTAGGTTACATTATATACATATTGGATTTCCTTTGAAGTTATATCATTGATATCAATATAAGTTATTTTTTTAATATTACCACTTAAAAATTAGAGTTAAGGAACATGATTTATATGTTGTAGTTTCAAATAAATATATAAAATTAATTTTTTAAATAATAGTGAGGGCCTTTGTGTTTCCCTTATCATTTTTAATAGATACTCTTCTTCGTATTATCTTTTCTGCTAACCCTTTTTATGGGCACAGGAGGGATGATTTATATAGGTAAACGCCTCTTTTTAATTGAAATTTGTAAATCTTAATCTTTAGTGTTATCTGTTTGTCGTTATAGTAGGGGCAGATGAGTCATGTAATTTGTCTTGAACCCTGAACTGCAACCCCTCGTATCAACACCATCGCACTTTTAACAACATCCCCTAACAATATACATACATCAGCTGTAATAATATCAGAATGTCCCTAGGAGATTTGTCTTCTTAGTTGCGGATCAATTGTTCACGCCATCGAACATCCATGGGGTTTATTCTTTCAATCCAAATACACAACGAAGGGCGATTAATTGATTTTATTCGATATGTACACACCAGGAAATTGTCCAACCAATAGTCAATGGAATCGTTCATTGTAAAAGTCAATTATTAATTTTGGCTTAAGTCTAAATATAACTTTTCACATTGCTTCAGTGTCGATTAGATATTTTTTAATAGATAAAATAAAAGAAATTCTCTTCTTACATACACAATCACCCAGACGTCAACAATATCAACAATTTAAAAATAAAAGAGTTCTGTTAAATTTTTAAACGTTTCCTCTATTATTTCTAATTTCTTTTTTTTAATTCCAACTCTGGATAAAAACTATCTTTGATTCACTTTAGGTCGAGGCATTAAAGTCTTGGTGTAATGTTTTGATATTATTTTATTTCCATATTTTTATTAAAAATTCAAATAGACTGTTACTTCAAAACTAGTCTAAATAACAGTGTCTAAAGCTGACTCTAGGCGATGGTCAATTCATGTTTTAAGACAACAAATATAATATGTCTGTGGAATTGACTCTATTATTAAACAAAAACAAATCTGTAGATATAAAGTAATGCTGATGTCTCAAAATAACATGCAATATATTTAAAAATAATACGTACTAATCGAGTACTTGATAGAATATTTTTTTAAATATTCAAGTATTGAGTTTGCCAAAAATAGACGAATAGTCTCGAATATCAAATACTCGAATTGGAAACTCTATTGTCGATCAAAGAGTTTTGATCGCGTGTTAATTTCAGAATCAATCCACTTGAACATTTAACATTTCATTGAATTTCACGCGATATTTTGCTGAGAAAAAAATCAATATATAAAAACCAATCCCTTTTCAATATATTGAAAATATTATGTCAAAGCCAAGAATATCATACTGGGTGTCATTGTTGTCTTAAGATCGGAATTATGTTTTTGAAGCGGCCTTTTACTCGGAACATTCTTCGCTCCTTTGACTCTTGAACTTTGACAGGATTCTTTTCCGTTGAAAACAAAAAAAATACCTGAAGAGTGTTTTCTTTCTTTCTAAAATATTTTCTGGATTGTATTTCGACCCTGAGCATCTAATTATTGATGATAAAACAAACAGACTGGGACCCGTTTGCCAGTTCTACCTACGAAAATAAACAACGGGAACTCAGTATATTTCGTGAAACTGGGACCGTTTCATGGAAATAACCTTTTTTATATATACATAATATATATTCATCGAAATTCTTTTAT
>JAGTTH010005684.1:0-98661 GCA_022606485.1 Agraylea sexmaculata | reverse complement strand
ATATATATATCGTGTACTTTTATGACTTTTTCATATTACCAGATTATATTTGTCTTAAGATATATTATATACGTATATACGTATTAATATATATTCTATTCATTTCATAATGGCTAATCTATAGATATTCAGTTGTGTATTATTACCTTTCGCGACCATCGTCGTGTGGGGGTAACCCCATGTCCTGTGGGTGGCCGGGGGTGGTTTAAGGGTGTTCGAGTTGCGCGATATAAAACATCCCCGGCGTTTTAAATCTTAGCAAGGGTTGTGTGGCCGACTTCTTAATCAATATAAATTATAGCACGCCAAGGAAATTGCTGCCGCCCATCACCGCTGATCATTTTAAATTTCATCATCCGACACCATTAATATCACTTTTATATTTGTATCGTTACAAACCGTCTAATCTGTGAGATCACCGTCCATATATTACAGTTGTCTTAATCTTATATAAAAATTAAAAGTAAATTAACCATTAAACATGTAATGTAAAATCATGGAATGTTGATTTTCCTAGTTCCTACAATAGATGTTTCGTCATTCAATATAGATTTCCTCCTTATTTCTATTATAGTAATAATATCCATACAATTCAACATACAATTAAAAATACAATTTAAAGCAAATTTAAACCCATTTTTATTTCATTTAATAATCAGATTAATAGAAAGCTATATGTTATAATTTATAAAGGTTAATCATATCGAGGGGAGGGAGTCATACCTATTTCATACTTTTAAGATAATGGCGAATTAGTGAAAATACTATATTTGTATGATATATATATATATATATATATATATATATATATATATATATATATATATATATATATATAACCTAACCTAACCTAACCTAACTCAAAATCTTCAAATTATGACATTTTAGCAGGATACTATCAAAATTTTACAAAAAAAACTATACAAACGTTTTTTTTTTGTTTTAAAATAACGACTCAATAACTATTTGTAAAAATATCTTTGCCACGGTAAAAAATACATATGTATACTATTAATGTTATCGAATAATATTTAATGAAATATTCTATGTTTATTAATATTTTATATTGACATATTATAGAGTTTGCTTCATAATAAATTGTATATCAATTTTGAATAATTTTGATCGGTTATCACGACTGTGAGATCGGAATAGTATTAATAAAATCCCGATAGATCGTCGTAATTCAGGTTTACTCTGATTTACTGTATTGTAAGGTAAATACTGAGGCGATTATTAAGTCGGGTGACTTGTGTTAGTAGTAATAGTTAAGATAAGAAGTCCATCGAGGCGTATATAAATAAATACATAATGGAAAAGGTGAGTTATCAATTGAATAAATTAATAAATAATAAAATATGTGTCGGTTATGAATTTAAAATGTGTACATATGTATAAAGAAGAAGGTCTACAAGGACGCTCAGCTCTCGGGCGCTTGTCTTAATCGGATTGCGAGGAAAGGGGTGGTGTTGGCTTGGGGGATGTTTTTGAGGGGGCGGCGGAGAGGTCACCCCGAAGGAGTTGCGCGTAAAGAAAGGCGCGTAAAAGAAAAGCCTCATCTATACACGTTTATATATTTATTTGTAAGGGGGTGGTGTGTTGGCGATGGTGGTGGGTGTCCATGGGTGTTAAGGGTGGTGTGTTATGAGGGGGTAAGAGCGTCTCTCAGATAATTATGCCCGCACAGCTGCTGTGTGAAACGACACGGTGTTCCTAAATTAACGATTGATTTTTCCCCGTTTGTTTTTTCGACAATACTCACCCCGGATATTTTCATCCCTCCATTGATATTATTCATTTATAATAAACATTAACGTTGGACCATCAAAACGCTGCCTAGATTTTCTAATAAGTTTCGAAATGAGTAGAACATTCAAGAAGCATCCGAATAATATTAGATTAACTAGATAGATTAGAAAAACTTTAATATATCATGTATGTGTGTAAAGCAAATATCTGAATCATATCCCACAAACGAATATGATGAGTAAAATCGTAGGATGATTATATAGTTTTTTTTGGTGTGAACTGCCGTTAGTAAGTTTATAGTTAATCCATTCCCACGAAAATCTTGGCGGAAATATTCAAATAATTTTATTGTACATATATATATATATATATATATATATATATATATATATATATATATATATATATATATATATATATATATTTGAAAATGAAAATTCATAAATTCCCTTTTAATACATTTCTACATCAAGGTGATGATATTTTCAGTCTCTCTTAAAATTGATTCCTGTGACAACTACTGTTTTTTGCCGTGATCTTCAATTGTATATAATTATATTTATTTATGTGGTTGCTTTTATTTAACAATTTAATCCAATGTCTCCATTCCCCCCCAAATCAATTATTAAAACGGCAATAGTACGTAAAATTATAATAATTTCACGTGAAATAATCGTTCGTTTATGTCTTATTCCATATTTATATATACGACGCCGTTCATTTGTTATTAGTGGGAACATTATTGTAGTTCATTAAAATTAAAACGATTTTTATATTATCCGTGATATTCAGTGTAATATATATTAATTATTGGTTCATATGAATACAATAATAACTATGCTGAAATTAATAATAAAAACAATAATCTATGAAACATCAAAGGAAATATTATAAAATATGTACATATATCATAATATAAAAAATGCATGGGTACTGCAAATATAGCTTATTTATTTATATACGCCCCAAAGAGCTTTTCGAGAAGTTTTTTTATACTTACGTGTTAATTCATTGTTTGTCGGTGATCTTATATATTACTAGTTACTTGACAATCACCTCAGTATTTCCCTTACAATCAAGACGATCTATCGCGATTTTATTAATATTAAAATCGATCACCCAGTCGTAATAACCGATCAAATATTTTTTTTACTTGAGCGGGATTTGAACCCATAATCACAGTTTTTATCCCCTGAGCTATTACGCTGGTAAGTTGCTTGAAAATATTTTGAAACTTTAATTAAACATTCGACGTGCTGTACTAATATGAAGTTTTAACACATTTCCAATGACAACTCTTACATATTTTAATAATAAGAAGAAGTAAATTCCTCTTGAGGTATTTTTAAAAATAATTCCAGCACTTGTATCCCTTCACATTTCTCACCTCATTTTCTTCCGCACAAGAGTCCTTGAAGATATTTACAAGAAATTTTTAATTATTACATTCGAGAAGGGCGCCGGATTTAACTCTTCAAGCGAGTGAAGAAAACCCTGTTGAAAATATTATACTTTATACATATTTTTGTCGTTCTATTATGAAAAATAATAATATGTACTCCTCCCCTAAATCTGGCCTCTATCAACCGTCATGCGGGTGTAATTAAGAGTCGAGATTTCTTAAGGCCTAAAACAACGTCTTCTTGACTAAGAAAAGGGGGGAAATTATTTGAGGAAAAAAAACAGTGGCGTTGAAAATAAAAATTAAATTTTTGAAAATCCCAATCGATTGTTTCCATCCAGGTTTACTCTATTTCCGTATTTTATTAGTGAGTTAACTTAAAATAAATTGATACGAAAAAAACACTTTTGTAATCTATTAATTAAAGTTGTTAAATTAAGTGTTGCTTTTCTTCATCAAAAAGGCATTTTATAGCCTTGAAATATTACAAATATTCAATAGTTATTCAAAATTATAAATAATTCTTAACTCTTTGCTTCTTATCATTGTAGAATTTAACAAATTAACATCCAAAATTTATATCATTAGAAAATTAATTAACTTTGAAATAATTCACTCTATTCAAATTTGGTTTTAACCAAACAATCTGTTATTTAGTTTTAAGCATAATATTTTGTTAATGTAGAGTTAATTTTTGTTATTATTTATATTATCATATTTGTAACCCATAATTTTTATTATTTAATATTACCTCTTATATAATTAAAATTCTCATGGTCTTTAAAGATAAAAATATTTATATACCCTGTACACCTAAGTTTAATTCCTAAGATGTTTTGTATTATCAAACAATGTAAAATTCTAATTTAATAAAAAAAATTGTAATATGTCTCATTGAGAAGTTGTAAATTTTTAGACATTCTCAGTGGAAAAATACCAATTATATTACGTATTACCAATCTGTCTGTAGTTTGAGATTTAAAAGTAGGGAAATATTATATAAGCGGTGACCATTAAAAAACAAAGAGGCATACATTTGGTTAATAATTAATTGATTATGAATTTACCAGCCGCCCCTGTTGTTATCAGACCTTATATTAGGGTATTTTTAAAAGGCGCACCTCCCGGAAACAAGGGCGACTTGACGAAGGTGCGTTAGCCCGAAAACTCAAGTTTTAATTTATTTTTGCGACGTGCCTTTACACCGTGATAAATATGAGAATAATTCCATCTCTTAATACTCAAGCAACTAATATTTGACTCATTCAAGCGAAAGAGAGCTTAATTTATCAAATATGAACACGCGTGTGAGTTGAAAAGACGCGATAATGTGATAAGTGGAAACATTGCATTCAGTCCAATGAACATATTTCATTAATATTAACCCCCTTGTGTTCTACCATATGAAAGTATACACACATTACCTGATATCTTAGCAACCGAAATAACATACCATCCAAAATGAGCGTCTCAAAACCTATAACAATACACAAATCCCAATGGGATAGGATCCAAAGCCATTTGAATTTAAATGTGGGAAAGGATGAAATGAAAAAACAACAAGACTATATCCAATCACTACATGATAAATCAAAAGAACTTAAAATGCAGTGGGAAAGGGCAAAAGAGGTGAGTTTATTCTGTCAACATTACATTTTAAACAATATTTTACATTGTTAGGAAGAAATACAGAAGAAAGCCAAGGAAAGGAAAGCGATTGAACGAGCAGAGTTTAAAGAAAATATGAAATTCTATAGACAACTAATGGAGAAGCAAAAGATTCAAAAGGATAACATTTTGTCTGAAGCAAGAGACACCCTTTTCAAACAAAAAGATGAACCCAGAGCCCTGGAAAGGTAGGATATTAAATAATATTTTACCAAATTGAGTTATAATAAATATTTTATTCAATTTCAGTGCACTTTTATGTGCAGAAATGCTCAAAGAACAACAAAAACAACGTGAATTTAACATAGAATTGAAAATGCAAGAAAAACAAGCGAATTTGGAATATGCCAATGATATGAAAAAAGAATATGAACAGTGGGAAGAAAAAAGAAAATTAAAAATGCATGAAAAACTAATGCAAGATCAAAAAGAATACCTTTTATTAAAAGCACAGTGAGTATAAATTACAATTTGTTCTATATTTGTATTAAAATATTAAATAATACCAAAGAGCCGATGGAAATATCAAATCTAAACAAAAACAAAGAAATGATAAATTAAACGATGAACTGAAAGAAAAAGATGCTGTACTGAAAGAACAAAAAGAAGATGAAAAAAGACAATATGAGAAAGTATGTATATAATTTATTCAATACATATATTCTAATTGCTTCAAATGGTTTTTGTTTAGAAAAATAGTCTAAAAAACTATTTAAAAATGCAAAAAGAAGAAGCACTCAATATTAAGAAACAATTATTAGAAGATAAAGAAAAACGCGACAGTATTGAAAATAAACTAATTGAAATTTACAATGAAACCAAATGCAAAATGCAAAAAGATGCCGAAGAAAAACAAAAACAGGTTACATTTTTTTATTGGAATATGAATTGTTTATTCGAAATATTTTATTGTAATTTTCTAGATTTACAATAAGAAAAATCTTATTCGGAACGCAGTATTAAAGACATTTCCTGATAATCGTGACTATATAAGGTCAAAAGAAGAAAAAATGTACCAAAAGGCACAAGAAGACTTTAAGAAAAAGTATAAATTGTATTTTAAAATCTTAATCGTTTCTCCAATAAACTTTCTCTAATAATATTTTTATATAAAAATATATTTTATTTTACTCTTTTATTTATCTTAAATTTATTTGTCAATATATCCGGATTTTGTACAACTGATCCCAAACTTATTAATTGATTGGATAATTTTAAAGAGAATTGGAACAGATGAAAAGAGAAAAACAAAAAAAAGCCACAATTAAAGAGGAATGTCTTCAAGTATATAGAGATTATTTGACACAAACAGAAAAACAAAAAGCATATGATTCAGATCAAAAGAAATATGAACTTGAAAACAGGTTTGTAGAAGTCATATTGGATTATGTTTAAAATGACTAAAAATACAAAAAATTGAAGGATGGAACATGAAAAAAATACTCAAGCATTCAATGAATTAATGAGACAACGAGAATATGAAAAAAGTCTCATCAACAAGAAAAATATTCTTGAACAACTGGTTTGTACAATTTTTTTATCATAGGTAGTGGATGATATTTTCATAATATATTTTAGAGAGAAAAAGAAGAGGTGAAAGAAAAGCAACAAGCTGAAAGGATAAAATTTTATCACACCGACAAATTGAAATCAATGGAAGCGGCAGATAAGAAATTTACAGAATACGCTGAAAAACTTTTGGATGATTGTATAAATACTGGGAAACCAACACTTCCATTACTCAAAGTTATAAATGTGTGTATAATTTATTAACATATAATTTAATATCTTTTAGTAAATCATTGAGGTACATATTCATATTTTTCAGAATTACAAAACTCGCTACTTACCACCGGAAAAACATATACCGAATCATTTGAAAACACATTCACCACCAGCATTGTCCAGAAAATAATTAAGTTTTAGGGTCAAATCAACTGTGGTAGGTTTCCCAGACCACCCACAGATAGTTCACCTAATATAAAGAGAATCCAACAATAAGGAGACACCAAGGTGTTTAAAAATAAATAAAAACAATGAAGTAAAATGTATTTATTATATTTTTTTTTTAAAGTGTCGGAATATACATAATTTTAACATATTTTGATGGCACAATTGTCTACACTATAACTTATTTTTAAATCTCAAATATACTGTAAACCTTATTTTGTGAGAATGTGACTAGACAACTTTTTTGTTACTTCAAATATACTGTAAATCTTTGGCAACATGATTAATAAATGCATTTCAAACACATACATATTCTGTTCAAATAACTTTAGAGACTTTAAATGAATAAAAAAAAACTGTTGTACTTTTACGTTGCGCCCAAATTAATATTTTGAACTATTGATTAATATAACAGGTGTGCATCAATTCTTCAACAAATCAAATACATAATTTAAGAATACATATATCATGTTCACATAGAATCAATTATAATTAAATATTAATAGCTAGGTCAGTCGTTTGATAGATTTGTACAAAGGACACTTGGTTTTAGAACATCAAAAATAGTAAGTTAGTGCATAGTCAATAATCATAGTGTTTTAATAATATAAAAAAGCTAACTAATTAAATTAAGTAAAAAATAATTCACAGCTATTTACTTGTCATGGCGTAAACTTAAGGTAACGTCGTTGTTGTAATAATAAAAATTTAAAATGCCTAAAATATGACAAGAATAACACAAACAAAATTATCGCAATATACTAGTCATTAGAACCTAATTAAATACTAGCTAAGAGATCCAAATGTGGACCAAAATACTTATTTTTTCAATATATGATATTGACATTCACAAATATATACCTACTTATATTGATATACTAATTTACGGTGGATCTCGAGGAGTATTCATGGCGCGTTGAAGTTTTATGTTGATCTGATTCATGTGGGCAGAGTATTTACTTAACATTGGAGAGATGTTGTGTTCGGATACAGAACTAAAACAAAATTGTAATAAATGTTAGTTTCTGTTAAATTTGTCATATGTATGTTTTTACTAGTAGATATATTTTTTTGATGTATCCCTCCTGCAAATGCACTTCTATCTATAGACTATAGAATTTCAATATATGAACAAAAACTGTTTTTAATACCTTCTCAATGGATATCTTTCATCTAAATGGAGTTCATCTGCATCAGAAGACATTTCTCTCAGGCGAGGAGAGTCATGGTCGACGTAGAGTTGGTTAAGGTTCCTGTGGCTAGAAAATTCTTTATGCCTTATATCTGGACTGCGCACAAACTCTGGCTGGTGTAAAGACACGGCTGAAGCACTCGGTCTGTTCAGATAAAGTGATTTTCCCGAACGACGACTCTGACTTTGAGGTAGTCCTCCGCTTCCATAGGACCAGCTTTTATTGGCTTGTTTTGATACTGGAGTGAAACAATTTGCAGGATTAGTCAAAGAATGACGAGACCCGCTACCTTTTTCTTTGCTGACTGTCGGTACATGACTGTACGATTTGGATGACCTGCAAAATTAATGAAGTCAATATTATTAATTAAACTAGAAAATCCTAAAACTGAAAACGTACCTCAAACCACTAGGATACACATTAGGAATATTGAGGTGTATATTAGCCGCTAATCTAGTTTCAGTATGCCACCTTCTCACCATATACTTCATCCTTACTACAGCAATAATACTAAATCCAATACATCTGAAACATGAAATCATAATGAATATAACAAAATCTTCATTATAAAGACATGTTAATATTTACTTGAATCTTTGGGCTCCTTTAGAAGGAGCTGGGTAAATAGGAATTCCCATTTTCATTCTCCATTCATCAAGAGCCGAAGATACTTTCATTAGATAATCTTTTTGCCATAAAAGAGCCTTTCGATAACTTTCAGTTCTCATATATCGGCTGTACAAGAAACGAAACTGAAATAAAATAAAACAATAGGGTTAGTCATGATAATTGCATTGTTTTATATGAAAATATACCTGTTGATCGATTTCTTGAGGAAGATGGGATTCAGAAGATGAAAGTTTACCACCAATATTTAACTGATCCTCTAAATATTTCACCCGAGCCTGTAATTCTCGTCTCTCGTGAGTCAAATCCTTAATTGTTTCGGACATGTGGATATTTTCAGAAATATGACGTTTCAACAGACTGGGCATCTCCTATATTAATAAAAATTGTTATATTCACATTGTGTTATGTTCGAGAATTTAGAATTACCTTCAAATTGTCCAAAGTTGATAAATCTATTTCACTCTGTCCTTTGACACTCATTTTTCCATCTGAATCCGACATAATTGAACGTAAACGTTTTTCCCTTTCTATAGCACTTTGTAAATTTTGTTTTAGTTTCTTAATTTCAGAATTCATCTCTGATTTTTGATGTTCTAAATTATTCTAAAAATTATGTTCAAATTATTTTAAATTTCAAAAAAAATTATTAAGATAGTCAAAATATGGGCACTAACTATAATAGATTTTTGTGAATCACTTCTTTGTATTTCATTTTGTGAACTTTGTAACGATGCGATTCTTTTTTCTAAGCTTATAATTTCATTTTTCTGCAAATGCAAAGTGTCTCGCGAATGCACTAATTCCAGATGCATTTCATGTTTTAGTTTCTCGAGATTGGTCAATTTCGATTCATATGTACTGCATTGTTCATTTTTGTCTTCAATCTGTTTTTGAAACCAGAGTTTTTCTCTTTCCAAATGATTTTTAAGATCAACCAAACGACCTTTCTCCCTATCGCATTTAGTTTTCAGAAGCATAGTCTCACTCTTTAACAATTCCGTTATCTCAACCTGGTCATCCAATTGAGCAGAGACACTCTTCAATTTGTCTTGAAGTGCAACATCGAATACTTTATTATTATGATCATTGCCGCTGGTACTCTGCATTAAATCTATTTGCTTTGTTAACATATCAACTTGTTTATGCAACTGTTCAGCTCCGAGCTTTTCTCTATCCAAGAGAACCTTCAATTCAGATTCGGAGTCCAGTGCTACTTCTAGACGTTCACGTAAAATCTGAATCACACTAGAATCATTGCACTAAAAAAAAACATATTCATTATTGTGGTCAATATAAAGAAGATTATATTTTAACATCTCACTGTGTCACTGTGCAATTTTATAAGATCTGAATATCATAACATGTTTATATATGTAAAATTATATTTTTTTATATTGTGACAGGTGTAAAACACTTACTTGGATATTACTCGCCATTTGTTTCTCATTATCTAATAAAAATTGTAATCGAGCCGATGTGTCTTTCTCCATTTCAGTGTTATGTTCAAGAGTCTGCAAATCATTGATTAGACTATTTTTCATTCCATTAAGATCAAGAATGATATTTTCTTGGTCAACAATACGCGATTCGCATATTTCAAGTTGCTGCTTCAACCTCTCATTTTCATGAATCAAGGCAGTGTATTTTTCAGAGCACATTTGATTACTAAAATAAGCATATAAAAATCAATAATCAAATACAAAAAAACCTCTGACCAATTTAATGCTTACCCCTGAAAAGCATCACTCAGCATAGAAACCTCTTGTTCTAAACCAGAGCACTCTTGTACTTTACGAGAGAGTTTGACTCGAATTTCATCCAGATTCCCTTCTTCCTTTAATTTGCTTTGTACCTCTTGTAATTTTTCTTTAAGTTGACTATTTTGTTCGTTCAATTTTTTTACTATATCATTATTTTCAATGCTCTGTCTCCGAAGATCTTCTCTTGTTTTTTCCAACTCTTGAGTCTAAAAATATTTTATTAAAATTATTATTTGAAAATGTCTGTATAAATAAAGTGTAGCTTAGTCTGTTGTACCTTAAACAATAATTCATTTTGTTTTTCTTCTAAAGTAGTTTTAAGATTACACACTCTGTCTTTTATACTAGCCAATTTTTGATTATCGAACTTGATAAGTTTTTCCGTGTCTTCTATAGCTCTAGGAGAATCTAATTCACTTAAAATATTCTTAAATTCCTCTAACTTTTGGAATTCTTCTAATTCTTCGATATTTAATTTCATAAATGATTCATTGTAAGTAGTATTACGATTGTTGGAAACAGATTCAAGCTCCTTTTCTAGCTGTGATATAATATCCAAATACTTTTTATTCTCCACATCCAAAGAGTTTTTAATATCTTTTAATTTTCTTAATTCTGATAACAACTCCTCATTTTGGACTTTGATGGAAGAGTTTTCCTTTTTATAATTTTCAGCTAGTGCTTGTATTTTATTCAATGTTTGTTCTTTTTCTTGTAAACTTATTTTCAGAACTTCCAGATGATCTAGATTCAGATTTAGATTATCAATTTGCAAATTCTTTTCATTGATGATTTGCTCAAGTTCATGTTTTCGATTGGGAATATTTTCAGTTTGACTTATTTTGGCTTCCAAGATCCGTTTTTCTTTTGCTAGCTCCAAAATAACATTCTCCTTTCTAATGATATCTTCTTTTAATAAATGTAGCTCATTACTTTTTTCTCCGACATCTTGAAGGGCCATTTCTAACTTTTGTTTCATTGACTCTTCAATTGATGTAAATCTATCTAATTGTTCTTCATAATAATCTTTATTGTCATTCATTGATTTCAAAGTATTCTGTAAAACATTTTTCAAGTCGTGCATCTCATTTTGCAGAGTGGGAAATTGTGCCAACTGTTCGTCAGCTTCGTTAAGCAGTGAAGTTTTGAGACTTAATTCATGCTGCAATTTCATGATTTCTGATTTTAATTGAGTCAAAATATCAGGATACTTTGTTCGATCATTTCCTAGATCTTTTATTGATTTAGTATGCTGATCGGCAGCTGAAAAGTCAATGTATTTTGGTTCAATCGAGCCTTCTTTTTCACCCGATGCATCCTTGTTAGGGAACATTGAACAGTTGTCACTTATCATATTGCTAGGTATGAAACTTTCACCGACAATTTCCTTCATGGAACCAAACACTGTGACTTCATTCACATTTCTATTGTGAATTTCCTCATGTTCAAGTATCGGACTAAACTCTTTCACAACATGTTGTATCAGTTTAGGAGAACCTTGACTGTCAAATCCGTGAGGAGAATGAGTTATATTCTGTTCTTTGGATATGCCGACTACTGGTCCAGACATGAAACTGTGAGGTTTAAGTTCAGCCTTTCTCATAACATCTGGCTCATCAAACTCGGATATCGATAACACATCACTCAATGTTCGGGCAGACAGTTTTCCATCATCTTTGTCATTTGGAGACATCAATCTCATTTGATCGTCATCTAGTTTAAGACCTAAAAAATAATTTATTTTACTGAATTAATAAGAAAAGGGCTACAAATGCCTTAATGTAACACAAAAAAAATCTCACTTAAAATTGCTTGAAGATGTTGTTCTTTTTCCAACAACTGCTGTTTTAACAACTCAATGTCAGCATTCTTATCGGCAACAATATATTCCAGGGGTAAGGGTAATGAGTCTTTTTGCAATTTACTTGCATCGGCTAATTCTTGGAGCTCTCTAATTTTAGCTTGTTGCTCATCTAATTCAGCTTTTAATCTTTGAATAGTTTCTTTACTTGAACCTACGATATTCAAAACAAATTTTAAAAATACGTTTAACCTTTGTGTGTATTCATTTGAATATATCTTACAAGCACTCAGTTCCTTTTCTTGGTCGACAAGTTTTTTCTTCGTACTATAAACTACTGTCTTTAATCTCTCCACCTGTTTATCTCTGCTGTTAAGTGCTTCAGTCAAACGACGAACTTGATCTTGTGCTTGGTCCAATTTCAAACGGAGATCTTCTGTACTTTGATGCCTTACGGCTTCAGCAGTATGTCTTGTTTGATCGAGTCTTGACTGAAGAGATGATATTTTCAAACTTTGTTCTGAGAATCTATTATGCAGCGCATCTCTTTCGGATCGTAATTCCTAAAAAAAATATATCACTTATTAACTGTTAAAACAATACTCACTAAATATTTATTGTTTAATGTTTTCTTTACAAGAAACATAAACAGGGATGGTTATTTTTTGATAATGATCTTATTGTCATATATGTATTTATTAGTTCATTACAAGCGTCTTAAACGTATTATTAAAGAACAACCAATAAAGACAGACCTCCATGATAAATCCAGACATTTTAATAGATGACAATTCAAATAATCACTAGTGGAAACATTCTAATTTATATAACATCACACAACACAAAATGTTTTCAAAATGGCACAACAGCGACTGATGCCAAGAAAATATAAAACCATTTTAAATTATATTTACAGCTGCACACTCCACGTCATTGGGCTTAATTGATAGCAGCGTGTGGGCAATACAGGATGTTCTTCAATCAATTATTTACAACCCATTCCTACTATTTGAAATGGTGTGATATTTATAAAGTATTAGTTTAATGTTAATATACTTTTATATACTGGGGAAATTTTTTTATTGTGATTTAAACAAGTTAATTTTATAAAGCATTCTTTTGTATCACCCTATACTTAATAAACATGTGAGACTACTGACCTGAGCGACATCCTTCAATTGCATCAACTGCATTTCCAAATCTTTGATTCTTTTCAAAGCGGCATCTTCTGCTCTCAGATGTCTATGTAAACTGTCACTCAATTGAGATATTTCAACTATCGGTAGTTGAAGCAACAACTTTGACCCAGATAAAGCGGAATTGTCTTCAGACTGGAATATTTAAAAAAAAATCATACAATGTCACAATTTTGTTAAATATAATAATAATCTCACTTGAAAAATTTTCATTTTTTGATCTCGAACAGAAACATCTTCACTAGGAGAACTGCAACTTTGTGAACAGACAGCTTCGTGTAAATTCTCTAATGCGGTTGTTCTTTCAGCAAGCGTGTGTACTAATGTATGAAGCTAAAATATTATACATATTACATTAAAACCATTTTAAGAATTCATATAAATATGTATTTTGTTACTTCTAATTTCATTTGTTCAAGAGTTTGTCGGTCATTTTCATAAGAGCTATCATTAATTTTTGCTTGGCTAACAGCCAAAGCCTCGTCATTGATCATTTGGTCAATCTTTCCCTTCATCATTTCAAGTTCCTCTGTAAGACCTTTGATTTTCTGATTTTGTTCATCACATAGTTGTTTAAAAGTGTTCAGTTCATCAAGTACTTCGGCTTCCTTTATAGACTTATTTTCTAATTTTGATTCCAAAGTGACAATAATTTCATTCAACATTTTATTTTTTTCCAAAACTGTCTGTTTCTCGACATCACTTTCATGTTTTTGTGCTTCAAATTCATTTATTGTCGTGCTCATATCACGGATTTGGTTTTCTAGTTGTTCTACCTACAATATGAAATATTTTCACCATGAATATTAACTAAGTTTCACAAAAATAAAATATTAGTCCTACTTCATTCACCTATCAAAATATTATTCAATAACTACACAAAAATAAAATTTAACAAACAATACACAAAAGTATTACTATTAACAAAAACAATATAAATAAAATAGTAAACCATTTTGAAAATATTATATTATTGTTATATTATTAACACACACATATCCAAATTAAAATACATAAAAGATCTTAAAAAGTATATTAGTAATATTTTATATTTAGTATACCCAGTTATCTGATTTATATCAATATAAAAATTCTAAAAATATAGACTCACATTAATTTTCGGCACCAATATTTGGAGAATTTCAGATTGAGACTATAGTCACAACAACACCCAAATATCCCATCACCACATGAATAAAACAAAATAAAAATAGAAAAATATATGAATAACCAATTTAAAATATAATCAATGAACTATAATTGATAACCATTTAATAGATATATAAAAACAATGTAAGTTTTTCAGATCGTGCGTTGCCAAACTTAGTGCAAAAAAAAATTGATAAACTATGTATGTATAAAAATAAATATTTAAGTAAAATAATTTAACAGACATGCAGATGATATTTTATCATTGATAACCATCACCCACCTCTTTACATATTTTACTCTGATTTTGGGTTTTCATTAATAATTTTGAATTTTCTTCTTTCAGATTGTTCAACTCTTTCTGAAACTCGTCTCTTTCTTGTTCTCTTTCAGATGCTTGTTCATCAAGGAACTGTCTTGTTGAACGCAATGTCTTGTTGGCAGATTCCAACTAAAAATATCAGATATGTACTTAACTACAATTTTCAACAAAATATTTTCTCTTCTCATATTAAACACAAATTGTTCAAAACTCCTAGTATAAAATATTAATTAAACTATTTAAACGAAACTCTACCCTGATCAATCAATTATAAAGTATTCAATTCGTCAGTAAAATCATAAGAATAATGTACAAAAATATATCCTATAATTTATACATTGAAACATGCTTACCAAAAATACATGCATATACAAAAAAAAATAAAAAATCATGTTTTTATAAATGGTTGCTGCAAGAACATCAAATATTTTTATAACATAGCAAACATAAACAATAAAATATGAACATTTAGAATGTCCAAATAAATAAAATTGACATTAGAAGATATGTATATGCATTCTACTAGAAATTGAGAGACAAGCTGTAGCCGACGGTGGATTAAAGTTACCTGTTTACAGCAATATCTGTGAGGATCCAATTGATAGTTAGCTACCTATGTGATTGTGTAAAACATTTGATGATTTTAAGTTAATAACATTATTTGTTATTTAAACAATGTGTTAGTATTGAGAAAAATAATTATTGACAGTGGTGATTACTGATAAATTTGTTAAGTGGCGGTTAAATTACCTGCATCTGAAAGTCTTCTCTTTCTTTTGTTGCAATTTCGAGATCGGTAAGAAGCTGTCTTACATATTCTTGAATATTAGGCAATCGCCTGTCTATAGCTCCATCAAGTGAAAGACATTGTCCAGCTTCAGAACTATTAGATTGTTCACCAACAACGAAAGGCGGTGGTGAAGTTATGGCAGAACGGGGATGTGGTGGTAATGAAACTGGCGTTTTTAGATGTGGTAAGACTCCATACCTGTTAAAACGATAGTTTAATAAAATAAACCAAAATCGAATATAGAAAAAATAAAACTCACCCTTCACAAACAATTTCCTGAGTTTGATTTAATTGCGGATCGTGAACTAGCTCAGCAATCTTAATCATCGCATCTTCAAGCTGCTCTTTTAATACAGCTTCTTGAGACATACTTTGTGCAAGTGATGATTCCAAATCCTAATTATTTCAGAAATATCATTGAATTAAATAAATATACATATTAAAAAGCATACAATCATAATAAACATACCTTTCTGGCAATTTCACTTTTATCAAGTAATTCTTTGAGATCATTATTTTCTTCCTTAAGTCTACTTTGGTCATTGATTGCATCTTTCTGCCCTTTGATAGTGGGTTGAATTTGATCTGCAAGAATTAACCAAATTTTGAAAATCCAGTACAAACTAATATGGAAGAATGCAATTAACCTAATAGGTTTTTAAATGTCATTTTGATGTATTCAACTACTTTATATCCATGTTGAGAAACAGACAAGACAATATTTTGGTAACAATAATTTTCTCAAGAATCATGCATATATTTTTATTTTTACCTTCTGCTGACATTATGCTTAATCTCTTGGGTTGATTACGAGAAGACAGCAAAAGCAACTCCTGTGATTCTGTTTGAAGTTGTTGAAGACAAAACTGAAGATCATGCTTAAAGTTCACACTAATATCTTCGCTTTGATTCAAACACTCCAGAATGGATTCTGTCTCAATATAAGACATGATGCCGTTCAAATTGGGTGCAAAATGTATTCTATTAGACTTCTTTTGTGTGTCAGATATTGCGCTTGAATTCAAATCGGAAGTGTTCAAGTTGGTTTGGAATGTATCATCAAAATCTTCATTAACATTTGTAAAAGGACTAAAAAACAATCACCATATTTTTAGCTATATTTTATAATGTATAACAAAAGCACAAACCTTAACATCAATTTATTATCATAATTTTCATGCGCCGCCGCAACCTGTTTTATTAATTCTCCAACAAATGTATTGTTAAGCTCGTCTTCACATAGGCTAAAGTATTGTACTAATTCAGATAAAACATTTCTCAGTGTGTGTATCATTTGTTTCAGCCCATCTCTAAAAATTAAATACTATTTTGAATACAGTACAATATAAAATGTCACCGAGTATGTAGGTGCCGAGTTAAACATGAAAGTGTGTGCTCTATAAATACATCACTTCCCGGTACATTCCCAAGAAGTGATCATATTCTCCCCCTCAATATTCACAAGATTATTTTAAGACCCGTAACTATCTATCTGAGTGACAAAATCCAATATGGAAAAATGCACTATTATGGTATACTTTCTTCAAAAAAAAAAACTGAAACACACCTCTCTTTAACAACTTCCTCCAAGGGGCGATTCTTGTCGAACACCTCATTTCTCTTTTGCTTACGCTTTTCATCTTCTACTCGGTGTTTTTCTGTAAGCTTCATCAAATTTGTATTCTCATTTCTCAATGCAGATAGCTAAAATAGTAAAAAAAATATATGAAAGTATTAAATGTAATTCGGTCATTTAACGATAGATATATTCACTCATAATCATTATCGTTTGTATAAAGTCAAAGGGTATTTATTCACTTTGAATTATAAAAATAAGATAAAAAGTGTCACTTTCAAGACACAATTCTTTATACATACAGTTGAAATTGATTATTCATATGCACGTTTTTTAAAAAGTACATAGACGATAACTTTCAAATAATTATATATATTTTACGTCTTGTAATTTCTAACATTTTAGTATTTTTTTAACTGTATCAAATAAAAAAACTCGTTGGATGTATACATAAACATTTTTTTTTGTAGTGTAATCTGCTATTTAATTATATTTAGTTTAGATCCTAGATATATTACCCTGATCATATTAAAAAAAATACTTTCAACCAGAGATGTTATGAGAAAATTTAGCAATTCTTTCGTTACATTACCCCTCAAAATCGTGTAAAATACAGGCGATTGCTTGATTTTCGATTGTTTAAATAAATACAATATGTTGATTTAAAATGTATTTGAGTATTTTTATCTGGCGATATCGCATGCGTGTTTATTATTGTAGGAATAAAGGTCGAACTAACCAGGAACATGTCGCCGGATACCATAATTCAATGGCGGGATTTATTAAAACATTGGATTCAACCTTTCTCAAATTGGCTGTAATGAATGATAAAACAGTCCATTGCACTTATAATCGACACTTCACTTATGTTTATTTCATATAAATAGCTTTTATTCCTCAACAACACAACGACACGAACACGAACCACGAAGTCTCGCAAGCTACTGACGTACAAAAACAATATTCTCTTCCGTTTGAACGGAACGAGACGAATATTAAATTGATGAATGGAGATATTGTATTGAGTTCACATTCAATATTAGGGGAATGTAAGAGGGTAAATATACTTCAAATTCAGTTTCAATAATTGAATGAGCGACGCGAATGTCGTATATTTGCAACTTTTCAGGAGAAGCAAATAACTCATTCATCTTTCCATACAATTCTTTAGCCATTGCCAATTTTAAAAGCATCTCCCTCCCCACAGAAATTGGAAAGAAATATGATTTTTATATAAATAAACGCCAAAGCACTCAAATAACATTATTCTATTATAATCCCAAAATCAGACTACAAAATTATTCGCGTCGCGTATTCAATAATTATCAAAATACCCAAAAATCTATAAAATTACAATTCTTATTATTCTTTGAGTAACATTTTGACAATTTTTCATATAAATTATGCAGGGTGGAATTATAATTAGTGAGAATATTAGATAAGGAAACTTAGGGTATCGCAAAAATATTACAATTATAAATTACATATATACAATTTGAATATCCTGAAAGCAAGATTATTGTTTTTAATAAATATGGAATAACAGCACCTTATTGTTATTATTACCAGCGTAATATAGCTCAGGGTATAAGATGCGTGGCTACAAATACTGTGGTCATCGGTTCAAATCCCAAAGCTCAAGTCAAAGTTTGTTAAATTGATTTGATCGGTTATTACGACTGGGAGATCAGAAATAATATTAATAATAAAATCCCGATCGATCGTCTTGATCCAGGTTTACTCTAATTTCCTGTATTGTAAGGTAAATACTGATACTATTTATTAAGTCGGTGACCTGTGTAACTAGTAATAGTTAAGATCACCAACAGAAAATTAACACGTTGTTGTGTATAAAAAAAACCCTCTCACAAAAGCTCATTGGGGCGTAAAATAAATAAATAAAAGTATTAGCGGAAAGAAATACAATAACCATTAACACGAAACCTAAACTGTGAAATTTGTCACTTAGTTTATAGTAAAAAAAAAAATTGCGATATCAACCGAAAAACATTTTTCAATCAAGGTTTGAATAGATCCGAATAATTAAACTTTTTCCTAATTGAAGTGTTAGAAGTGATAATTCTCGATATTGGATTATTTATATTTGACCGGACACAAAGGAACATAAGATCAACACATGTCGACGAACGAACATATTATAACAAAATGTCTCCGGTTGTTCGAGATTTATTATTGTATTGTCTGAATACATCTGACACTATTAATTTGACGAACGAATAATTGAAACTTGTCGTATATGTTCACATTGAATTTACGAACTTTCGTCTGGCATTAAAACGGACGGTCCATTTATAAACTGGCGCTGCGGTCTTGTTCTCTGGAACCACTCTAACAATTAATATTATTATATTTAATAACAAAAAAAACCGTTTAACAAATGCTTAGTTTATGTGGCGCTTACTGCTGTATTATTTGATTTTAATATCATTACAAAAATGAATATTTTGAGAAGAACTGGCACGAGTGCACATGATGTGCCAGTATGTCTGTAGTGAGAGTCGAATGAACTCATAGGTCTTTTAATAAAAACCCACCGCCTAAAGACCGAAATATAACATTGTGTTTATTCGATGAAAATGTGGCATACACACTAGGAAGAATAAAATGAATTGAATGAAGCAATGCTTCAGTAAAACGATCGTGCAAGAGAAAATAATGAAAGGAATCATTATAGTATATGAACATTCAACGGACTGATGAAAGTTTACAAACACTCTTAATTGGTGATTTAAATACGCAAGGGTTCATTTAAAACAAATTTATATGTATTTCGAAACAAACCCCACTTTTCATATAAATGAACAAAGAATGGTCTTCTCTCATTTTTGTACTGTAAATATACCTCCCAATTTCATAATTTATCGAAAACAATTATTTATGCATATATAATTTGGTAAAATTCAACTAAACGACATTATACTATAAGATAAACATAAAAATATAATTAATATTATATTAGAACAATAACTAAATGAATAGTAACTCTGATACAATCAGCTTGATTCCAAGTCACAAAAAAGTAATAAATTACAATAATAATTAATCATTATCTAAATCTTCTATACTTGATATTTCATTCTTGTGACAAAGAGACATGTGCAGAGTCAAATTACCGCGAACAGGGGTGATTGGTCACGAAAAACCGATAGCTTACCCCATAAAAAATCCTTCATAGCGATTTATTTAAATAACAAAATATGGGTCGTATTTAATATAATAGTGTAATGAGTATGTGCGTGCGGTTCGTATGCGTGTACACTAAGCTCTAGTCTATTCGTACACACACCATCTAGTACGACTCAGTACACTATTTTATTGAATACGACCCTAAGCTTTCCAGCTCGAATCAAATCGAGTAAATGCAGAAAAACGTCTTCTTTGGATAATATCAAAATGGAGGATAATCAGATGAATTTACTATATTTTGATGGTCGATTGTTAAGACAAATCGTTATAACCAATATTTAAAATAATATTAAAATTGGATTAGGGAGCTTTTAATTCTGAGTCCCTTAACTGTGTGAAAAAATCTACAGTAACAAGCAAAAATTATAGTATAACGAGTGACATTTTGTTTTTAATCCATGAAAAAATGACTGCTATTATTGAAAGTAACTAACGTAAAATCACTGAAAAATTGTTTTCGTGTTTTCGCGGAAAAATTGTCGCTTAACGAGTGAGATTTTTGAACGATACATTCTCGTTACAAGAGGTTCAACTGGGGTGAATGGTTTTCCTTATACGACTGATAATAATAAGAATGTCAGACAACTGAATGTATAAATATCAATATTATAACATTCATCTGCTTGATCCGCCATATTAATATTTATAATCCACTTGTCCGGCCTTCTAATATCGGTGATGCTGCTGAAGTGCGTTTTTGGATCTTTTTAACAAATATATTACTATAGCTACATACCTCTTTAAACCAGGGTACAAACCTTGCCCAAAATGAAGTATATATTTAAATATTAATAACAAAGTAATATACTCCAATATATTTGTCCAATCGGTGTCAAATATATAATTAATTTTTAAAGATAATCGACGCACAATCTGTGAACTTTCCCGAGTCCAGACCAATGCAGTATCTTGGAAGTCATCCAAAAGACTTTAGTTATTCACGCGGGTGTTAAATCAGAATTCCATCGTTCTCTTCCATCCGGAATATACAAACAAAACGAAGAAGAACCAAGGGAGAATGCGTCATCAGATCAACGTGAACTGCACTGAGGATTTAGGGATAGTTATTTTTAAACTAGCGTCTAAGAAAGCCGACATTAAAACACCGACGAAAGAATTATTCATTACATATACGAAAAAAACATAATAGAAATAACATATATCTCGACATTATTACGCAATTTTATAGAAAGTATTGTATCAAAACAATCGATCGAGATTTTATTAATAATATTATGAATCGCCCAGTGACAACAGACACCAATCATTGTTTTTATAGAACAAATTAATATCATTTAAGTCTTACCTCATCTGCGAATGCCATTTTAATCTGCTCGATTTCTTGGCGACACTCTGCTTGAACTTTATCTCGAAACTCTATCAAATTGAGTGGATTTGACAAGTCTAACTCAGCGCTGGATAGAAGAGCCTGAGAATTAATTAGTTTAAAATCACACACTTGAGAACAACAACAGCACAAGAGAACATCTCAAAGGATACTGAAATATACATTCACACCAATATAAGTTTCTAGTTATCAAAGGTCAAATTATTGTAAATAAAACCATACCAATTTATCGCATTACGAAAGACGAAGAGTAAACATTTGCAAATGCAAACACTCACACTGTTTTATAATATCAAAAAACCACAACCATAATTGTATTAAAAAATATTTTAGTTACTAGACTACTCATAGGACAAGGTTAAATTAAAAAAAGGTGGAAAAGCCCGCTTCCCATTAGATTTTTTAAGCACAGACTGACCATTAAGTCGGTTGGATTGTATAATTTTATCTTGGCATACTACCAAGTGGAACACCGACAACATTGAGAAAATTTTGAAAAATCATGTTCCATATACTTAATTAACATTTACGGTCACAAGGTCAAATATATTTATCTTGCCTCTAATTAATATCATTGAAATAATATAAATATTATTTAAATATGATACACAAACCTTGTTTTTTTGTAATGTTTCATTCGGATTTATTCCATCATCAAATACAGGTAGACTTTTCTGCTGATAAGTGGAGGATTCATTAAAGGAAAGATGTTATATATTATAATTAGAAAATAATAATAATGAGGAAAATTTATGTGCAAGCTTGTAGTAGTAAAATTTAAGTCACCACCAAGGGAAAAATGTAAGTATTCATTTAAGTAATGTTATATTAAATAATATTTTATCATGCAAATATGTTGAATTAAAAAAAAATACCTTTTCCAATTCTAAATCTATGTCGTTGTTTCCGAAACATCTGTTATCCTTCACGGTATTCTCTAATGTTTGAATATGAGCCCTCAATTCTAAAATCTCTTCTTTGTGTTTTGCATTCAACTCTTGAATGGATACGGCTTTGGATTCTGTTAATTCTTGTAATTGCTTTTCTAATTGCAATGTTAGTACAGTAATTTGACCCCTGTATTCAGCATCTTTTTTAGAAACATAATCCTAAAAAATATATTAAAGAATTAAACTAATGAACCACGGAAAAAAATCAATCACAGTTCAAAATTATAATAATATCACCTTTTCAGATTCTTTGAAAAATTCAGCACTCATACTGTGTTTTAACCCTGATATCTTTTCTTCGGTATTCTTTTTTACTGTATGCATGGGACTTCCAAATGGTAAAGCTTCGGGGCAGTTATTCAATGAGTCTAATGAAGAATTTGGACTCTTTTTACTTTGATGACTGTAAACTTCTTCAGAATACCTAAAAACAATTAAAATCTATAGTGTTGAATAAAAATATGTAAAATATAATAATGTCCAAATAACTCACGTCTTTCCAATGTCCAAACACTTTTTCTCAAAATACGTTCTCAATTTTTTCATTTCCGTATCATGAATGTTTTCTAACTCGGTTCTGAGTTTATTAATGTCAGGATTATCACTTTTCATAGATATAATAGCTTCTTTTAGACGTTTGCTTTCAGCTTCATAAGCATTTCTTTCAGAAATCATCTTTGTTATGTGATTATAAAACTCTTTCAAGTGTAGTTTGACAGTTTGATTGATTTCAGTTTTCATCAAATCTATTATTTGCAGCTTTTGTTCATATTCATTTTCTGATTTTAATAAACTATCAATATCCTCCAAGAAAATGTCACTAAGCTCAATATTGTCAGCAGTATTCGATGTACCAAGAATTCTATCAATTTCTGTTCTTTCCTCATTTAAAACTCTTTCAGTTTGTGTTGAATGATTTTTTTTCACGGGATTTTGTTTATTCTCAAATTGACGAATGGTAATAGGAAATGTGTCTTCCTTCAACAGATTCTCATTTTTGGCAGATTGACCTTTTGTTTCACCACTAACTTGAGATGAATCACTAACCAATTGCTGCAAACAACAATTCTCTTTTAACAAATGTTCAATCGCATTTTGAAGCTGTTGAATTGATGTTTGTAATTCGTCAATTTGATTGTCTCTCGTATCAATAGCACATTGAAATTCAGTCATCTACAAAACACAGGAAGATATATTTGAAATAATTTAACACAAAAATAAATATGGTTTAATAAATTACATACAGACTTTAGTTTTAGTAAATTTAATTCTATAAATGTGAATTTTCTCGAAGGATAATATCTCAAATGAAACTCACCTTATAATGATATTCTTCACATATTGTTTTGTAATCTGTTGGTATTGTACTTAATGATGTGTCCAATTCAAGAGCACTTTTTCCACTTGTAAATACATTATCTGATTTATTTTTACTAGGAAATATATCCCGAGATTCATTTAAAATCATCTCTTCAACATCACAGTCCTGCTGATAGTCTACGTTTCCAGGTTTCGATTCATGTCCGGGATCAAGTCCTCGATTAAAGATTCTAATGTGAAATTTCCCCAAGGAGTCAGACGTTATATTATCATCAGTTTGATATAATTCAGGAAGAGGTGCATCATCAAGTGGTGGTGATTCTATGGTCTCTCTCGGATTAAGATCATATATTAAATTATTATCTTGAACAGGAACTGATATTGCATCAATGGATGTAAGTATAATTTTGCTAATAAATTGAGATTTATTTTCTGATGCTGTTCCTCGAATGTCCAAGTGAATAATATCTTCAGAGTTTGAAGTAACATGATCAAAATCAACATGTTTGACATCCTTATCATCAGCTAATCGACCAACGTCATTGGAGGATTTTGAATTGTTTGTCACTGATTTATCAGTTTTGGATACTGCGTCTAGTGAGCCAGATTCATCTGTCCAATCGACAGGAATGCGGATAGAACTTTCATTGCTTATTCGATTATCATCAATTTCATTGGATTTCAATGTGTGAGAATTTTGTGTCTTCGAATCAGATTTATTTTCAAAACTGCCACTGCTTAAACTCGATTTTGTTTCTGACTGAGAGGGACTTTTCAAATCTAAGCTGGGAATAAAGGGTTTTGGTGATTTTGAAGATTCATATGATTCCACTGAATGAGCATCGGGCAAATGTTCACTGATACTGACAGAAGCACTGTCAGTACCTGAATTCAAATGAGACATCTTCGATGCTCCAGAATGAAGAGAGGTGATTTTGATTTCAGATTTTGAGGATTTTTTCCCGCCATCATCGACCATAGAATGGTTTTCACTGGTATTGGATTCAGCTGGTTCATCTCTTTTTTTCAAAAAGAAAGCCAACTGAAATAAAATTATTAAATAGTATACTTTGTATTACAATACAATACAAATAAATAAGAAAATGGCATTTAATTGAAGAATTCATTGATTTTAATATTTAAACATATAAATATTACAATGCTTTTACCATACTCAGCATGAATGTATCATAATCTATGTGAAGCTTTAAGCTGAAATGGCAAGTACGGAAGATAGTTGTGGTGCTGTTTGCACTGCAGTATGTAATGAGTGACTGAAAGCTTGCTTTGCTCCGTAGTCTATATCTAAATAATAAGAGCAGTGTAATTGTAGCAGTAGTCGGTGGAACAACCAGTGGCCAATCTGCACTGTTCTATAAATACACTTCATGTCTGCCGAACTGTCAAGAGGCCAATAGTAATACAATATGACAATAGCAGTCACTGTAATGCACAACTACAATACTATAAACTATCTCCTATTTACCTGCTCCTTGCTTCCTTCCGCCATAGAACTGAGTACGTGAAAACTGATAAATGAAGACTCTGTTGATTTCAATTAGTATATGTATTATTCTCAATATAAAACCAATTAAGTTCCATAGCTTCAAAAAATGCAACTGTCACCGAGGGACTCGTTGACCATGTATAAATAACTTGACACTTGTTTATATCCGTTGCTATGGTAATTATTTTTCCAATTTCTTTACATTTTTTTATTTTGTCTTCAAAATAAAAGGGAAACTAATCAAATGATTGAATAATTTAAACAACTATTATTTAAATATGTACTTACAAAAATAATCTAATTGAAAAATAATTTAAATATAAATGTAGGCTTTTGGAATCATTTAATGTATTTTATTCATTGTCATCTTTCTATTCACATTTATAAAAATAATTATTTTTGTTGAATATTTTTTATAAATGGTTAAATATCAAATTTGTATTTTTTTCATTTCAAATAAAACAATCATCAGACAACATTAAATAGGCGTGCATTACATTTTAAAAACCACATTTTATAAATGACGTACGCTAAAGGAAATATTTTCTATGTGGCAATACTCTCTCATTCCTAAACGTCAAACGTAGATAGATGGGCGTTTAGTGTTGTTTAGATGTGAGTTAATCATATTATCAATAAATACTGTTGTTGTGAATCAGTATTGTTAAACGAAATATACTTCATTATGGCTGAAAATATTAATAAAAGACCGGCTAAAAGTATTCTGAAGACCTCGACCAGCATTGAAAGACCAGAACAACCGAAGAGAGCTAAAGAACAGAGATTCGATGAAGTCAATATTATGGCTACACTGCATCCGGCAGACAAAGATTATGGACACATGAAAATCGAAGAACCAAAAACTCCATATTCTGAATATTCAGAGACAGATGCCGACTTGGAACCTTCCACCGATCAACTCGATGCCAATATTTTAGCAGCCAAACTGGCCGCTAGCATCAATAAGCCTCCTGTGGATTATTCCAGTGAAGAAGAAGTTGATGAAGAGACTCCAGAGGAACGAAAAATCAGACTCGAATTCGAAGAGAAACGAAAAAAGCACTACAATGAATTCCAAGCTATCAAACTAGCCAGAAAACTAATGGAAGATGAGGATGACGATGAAGATGAAGAAAATGAGAAGAATGAACAAAATGAAGCTGTCCAGAAAACTTTGGACGAAGGAGATGAAAGTATATCTGAATCTACAAAATGACCGCCCTTACATTTGTTTGAAATTATAGTTATTTAGAGTGTCTTAAAAATTGTTGTATATGGAAGCAATTATAAAATGAATGTACATATTTATTTAAAAGTGGCATTTCATATTTTTTTTGTAATGAAATAAGTAGTGTAAATTAATATGCACTGGCTGAATTTAAATCTCTATTATTAAAGAATTGGTCATGACTCATAAGAGTGTGATCATCGATTAGTCATAATTTATAGTTCTTCCCAGTTGATTTAAGTAATTGAAACTGTAAATTTTCAATAGTCATTGTGGCAATTTTAGATTTATAAATATGTAATAACATTATAGTTCACTCAGAATTACCTTTTATCTGAAGTTATGTAATTGAGTAATATTTATGAGAAGCAATATTTATTGTTATAATATAAATAAAACTATAACTTATTTGATAATAGCACTTGCTTGTTCAAATTTGATCTAATAATTGACATTGTGATACATTGTGATTTGCTAATGTACTAAATTTTGTGATTTGTTTTTGTTCGTTTTATCTATAAAATAAAACAGCGATTCAATCATACACATATTTGTTTTATTTTTAAATTATTTCAATAAACAATTCCTTGAGTGTACATTTGTAATAAAATAAAGCATTTTGAAATCTAAATAATAGATTAACCTTGTCAAAAATAATCTCATGGATGAGTATAATGATTTTCATTTTTTTACATAATTGAAAATCGAGAAAAACCGGCTAGATAATTTTTCGTTTAAATATACATATTCTATATAATATAATTGTGAAATAATGTTGGAATTTTTTGTTGTAGGTAAGTACAAATTTTATTTATTTAACTAATATTTTAATCAAAGGAGTTTTAAATCGACTGGAAAAAATACTTTGTTGATTTGACAAATGGACATATTTTTTTTACTATTACAAACATAATATTAAAATAAGACTTTTAATCGATATTAACATTTTTTCGATTTCCTACCTATCTATATTTTTTGGCTGAGCTGTAGAACTTATACCTATTAAGTAATTTACAAATAATGAACTAAACCTATTTGAATATAATATTTATACATATACATTAGAAAAAAATAATAAGAAGGATAAGAAGACACTGTACACATAAGAAACTATAAAAAGTCTTCTAATACTATAGATATCTATATCTAATAATTCTAATTACGATTATTTAACCAAATATATACAAGTTAATACCACTGACTAGGTATCTACGTCTGTTCATTTATATAATTTGATAAAAGGCAATTATAAGAATATTTATTATTTTTCAATGAAGACGTAGATTTCCGATGGTTGAAAATTTATTAACAGTTTAAATTAATAGGAAAATTTATCATTTACTACCTACTATACCTTCTTATTATACCTTCTTATTATTAACTTTCAATTTCAACAGAATTAGGTTCTATTTTGAGTTGTATTTATCAAAATGTTCGAATCAAAAAATATATTTTCTTTCCTGTGATTTATAGTAATTAGCACCATGTTTGTGGTTTAAAAATCTCCTCTTATTGTTCAAATTTTCTTGTATTTCCTTTTGGCAATGGGAACTAAAAATTAGATAATAATTTACATGTTTTATTTTAGTTTACATTGTCTTATAACATATCTAACATACTTGTTTGTAAGGGATGACTGTGATATCGCATTTTGTGCATTTTTGTGTTGTATTCGCAGTCGATTTTGTGCTGGTCCATTTGTGAAAACATTTTGGACAACGAAATCTTCCAATGCTCACTTTTTCACCCTGGTAAGGAGTTGATCCACATTTCTGTTTACCCTGAAAATAAAAATAAAGTGATTAGGAAAGCATATGATTTAATATATTTATTTTATCTCACCAACGGACAGTATTTCACCAAATGTCCTGGATGATCACAAATTTTACAGATGTAATTCTGGGGCGGTGGATTTTCAAGAATTTCTTTTTCAATTTCCAATCTCACCGCCAATGCCATTTCAATTTCAAAGTCGTCAGCATTAAAATGATGCTCTTTTTGAGGAGGGAGGTTTCGCCACTTTAATAAAATACATTTAAATACGAATTTTGCACAAATAAACGCTAATTAATACCTTATTAAGACGTGAAGATGGAGAAAGGGGTAATCTTTCTTCGAAAAAAGCCAGCTGAGCTTGAGCATATTGGCAAAACATTTTCCAATACTTTTTCCAAGCTTCTTTATATCGATCTGGTATTGGAGGACACCAATTAAGATTGGGACAAATTGTTTCGTTATTATTCATTTTAAATACATAATCATCTCCAGCAATTTCAATCTTCTTGATTTTATTTATTTGCTCGTAGATGGAAGTTGTCCTATTCAAGTTGGGACAAGATGATTTATTATTGTTGAGATTTTCAGTGAATTCCAAAATTCCACATGGAGTTTGTAATAATTCTTGGTCTTTGAAGATCGTACAAGCAATGAGACTTTGTGAGGGTGTTGAAAAATTATATCCAGAATGAAGATATTCCGGAGATTTGTGCTCCGGTTCGGTAATTCTTTCAAATGATCTATTCTTTAATTCTGTTATAATTGAAATGAGTATGGAATCAAAGTATCTTGACAAACAGCTGCTCTTTTCCAATTTTATGTCGAATTCCTCCAAGGGTTGAATTCTATATGCTAATGAAAAAAGATTAAGTATAGGTACTGATTTATAAATAAATAAATAAATATTAAATACCCTCTTGAATCGGTATGTCATCGATAGAAATATTTAGCAATTGCAGTACGTCCAAGACCAATAAATAATAGTTTATTGTTAATTTTTGGGGCTGTTCTGAAAATCGGTAAAATAATATAAAAAATCTTCGTCAGAGTTGTACCGATGAACAAACCTCTGGAATTTAATAATTTTACTGACAAAAAAGTTCGGAAAATAAATGCATGCACTCGTTATTCAAACACATGAAAAAGTAATCAATATGGCGGCACTAACCGTTTCTTTGTGAATCCATGGTTATGAAACACAGTCGTTAGCAAAGCTCCTTCAGGAATGTTGTTGAAAATTTGCATGAGCCCCTTTTATAAAACCACCCCCACCTCGTAAAAATGATCATAATGACGATTCTGACAGATGCACTGATTGGATGGATCTTCAAGGAGGTGTGGCCACATCTTAACTAACTCCTCCCCCATCACAGCACTGATCATTATATAATTAAAAAAATAATCCCATTTTTTTTAAAGAATTTTCAAAATAATAATTTTAAATCTCGACCCCAATACTATATTATATTTTAATAAAATCAACCTGATTAAAATTTTAGGCTTGGGAAATAATGACAGCATTTAAATTTATTATAATCATAGGTAGGATAAGTGGGTACAGTGAAGTGTCTTGAAGTCCTGGCCACTGCGCGGATTATATATTTTAATTTCTTTATTAAATTAGAATTTTACAATGTTTGATAATAAAAAAACATCTTATGAATTAGACTGTAGAGATGTACAGAGTATATAAATCTTTTACCTTAAAGTAACATGAGAATTTTAATAACACTTTTATTTGATCAGAGAGGAAAAAATAATCTTGTTATTAATAAATAATAATAAGAATAGACTCTAAATTTACAAAAATAATTACACATTCTATTCTATTTAAATTCTTATTATTATTAAAATTGTGTTTGAATTTTTTGATATCTACACATTAATTATCATCATAATATTATATCAATGGGAGAAATTATTCGGTTGCAAATTTTTTTTATTAATATTATTAAATTGTTCTAGTTATATTCGAAAATTTGAATAGAATGATACAATTTATCAAATTAATAAAAATGTAAGACGCGCAGTTCCATTCATTCCAATGATTTGGGATTTATAAAATGATCTATTAATATAAAATACAAATACGTATTATAAGTAGATAGATATGTATCTGAAATAGGTGCCTAGATAGTTTTTTTATTGGTAAAAAAAGACTTTATTATATTAATAATATTACATTAGGTAGTCAACAGGGTCACTTGCCTCCTCTGAATTGATTGATTGAAAAAAAATGACAAAATTTGACAAAAAATGCCATGGTTGATACAATATTTTGCATCTATTAAACTGTTCTTTTTTAGTATGGTACAAAAAGTACCTAAACATCATATTCTTAATGTATAATAAATGTAACACTATCTATTAAAAATTATCAACCCACCCCAGTTTAGAAATCACTGGCTAAAAAAATCATCTACCGAGTCATCATCAACGAAAATCAGATGAAAAATATAATGAGATCATACCTACTTCTAGATTTATCAAATTTCTTTTATTTGGCATCCTTAAAATTGCAATCTATCGAACCGAACGTCAATATATCTATCGAAGTTCATCTGTATCAGCATTTTCGATGAAAATCATTGAAACCTTATTGTTCTATTGATTTTTTTCTACGAATATATTCGTACTATAAAGTACAATGGGCTTCATTGTGCCACATTATAATTTGTGAATATGTGAGGTCTTGAGGATGAAAATAGTGGGTAATCTGAGCTTGTGTTACATTTATCAACGATCGCAAATGTAAACATCGCCGTCGATATGATTAAAACAAAGGATCGATTGTGTCATTACATTGTTGTATTGGAATCTCAGGCGTTGTGTGTGGTAAATACTAATAATTTATATTGTATATGAGCCATGTTTAAGATATCTGCACGGTGGCACAGTGGCTTCAATAATATGTGTGTGGTCGAATCATATGTACGTGTTTACATTAAAAAATATTTCTATATAAAATCCACATACCGAAGCACAAAGAGTATCTAATTTCTTTTTATTAAATCTCAGTGATCACATTTATACAGATTACATTTATCAGAACATGTCCTGGTACACAAAAGTTATATTTGTTACATTTTGAAATCTGCTTGAATTCTTAGTGACATAGACGTATATTTTTTATATACTGTGTGGACTTATAAAAAATATTTACCTACCCTATACGTTTTAGGTACATAATATTTTATTTTTGATTAGTAATGACTGACAGCAGCTTACTATTATTGGCAGAAATATATGTGGTTGCTGCTAATAGATAAGCTAAACTGTGAAATTAGTCATTTAATTCAATTCTCAAAAATATGTATATATTAAATATTAATAATTTTCGTAACCTCGCCTCCACCAGTTTTTAACCTAACTTCAATACAGAAATGCTTGGTCTCAATATATAATTTATTTATTTTATTTCAAATAACAATACCTTGTCGTCATAGTATGTACTAGATTAATTTATTATGATTACATGAAAAAAAATCATCATTTTTAGATATATTTCACCGATGATGATGATAAGATTATTTTACTCTAAAACCTATATAATTGATTCTTATATATTACATAAATTAATTGATCAAAAGACCCTGAATGTGTAAATATACTTACACGCACCAAGAAAATTGATTTGATCTTTGATTTGCGAAATCGATACAAAAAATCCATCAAAGTGTCAATGGTTCATATTATCATAATCGTTGGTTTAAAAGGTCGTTGACTTTGTTTTTAATGGCATGTCCAACCTGAAGGGATATTTCACGAAGAGTTGACCTGAAGGGTAAGATTGCTTCAGTATTTGTATAAATAACTACGCATTATTTGTATGTGAGGGTGTTTTTTGTTATGCGGTCGATCGCGTGACAACCATTTTAAAATGTACACTATTACAAAAGCTGACTGTGAAATTATAATTAAATTGAAAACTTGTTGAAGAGAATATTTTGAACGGATATACCTAATATACATTTTACATTGTGAAGAGCTAAAGGGACGTTTTGTTATTGGTTCCAGATATTTAAAGAAACCGTCAAAACAACATTAACGAATTTCTTCCATGTGCTGTTTAAATAAACTTGCCGAATCACTGATTGTTTCATGTTCATATCCCTGAAAATGCGACTATGTCGAAAAAGCACAGGTTAAAAATCTATTAATACCCATGTTCCTTAATTGAGAACTGTTTTTGCAAACTTTTTTTGCAAAAACAGTTCTCAACAGTTTGTACCAATATTATAAATACATTTGAGCCTTAATTTATATGATTATCCATCTTCTTTATTCGACACAATTACAAATGTCCAAATTTAATTATACCCAGAAAGACAATATCACTAATCACACCCGTTTGCTGTAAGATAATTCTTCTATGAGTCTATAGTTTTTTTTTGTATTTGTTTGCTCTTTTTTTTTGTTCTTCATCGATTTTTTATTTTGTAAACCACCGGAAAGCATTAGATTATCTGTAAGGTTACGATGGTTGTAATTTATTTATCGTGTAAATAATTAATAATATCCAAAAAAAATATTCAAATGTGGATACAAAATATAAATCCATAAATTTTAACTAACGCGATTTAATATGGTCTTGATTAATTGTGGATTGTTCTGGAAAAGATTATAGTTGTAATAATTTGCAGTGTTTAAAGGATTACCTTTATTTTTATAAATTATATCTCTTTATATTAATCGAATAAATATTCTATATTGTGTTTTTTTTAATAACTCAGAGTAAAATTCTGAATTTTACAAAATATATAATTATCACTGTAAAACCTAACCTAACATAAACCACGACCTTTCACTAAAAATTAACCGCTTAACCATTTTAGCTGATCGAAGTATTGTAATTTCGTGATGAGCTAGTATTTTTTTACAGCTTTGATTATATAAATGTATTGTTTTGTTTGTTTCTAAGCGACTAAGCTCGGAGTAATAATATAATGTCGTGTCTTAAAATGACATAGGGATGTATTTTTATTTTTAATTCGCCTTTGAATCGATAAAATCACCCTTCGTGACCCGCCATACTTATCAATATGAGATTAGACATTTGAAAATAATATCGAGTCAATAAAACGTACTCGACTTAATTCATACAAAATATTTCATGTAAAATTGAGGTGAATAATTTATTTAAATGTGCCTATGACAACACTTGATAAAATGACAAAATTTTTATAAAATAATATTGAACGCGTAATAAAAATCGATGTATTCTACTCGTTTATTACACTATAGTAATTAATTTAAACAATGCGTAATTTTTTGGGATGAAATCTTGTATTTTTTTTCATTGATAGTAATAAATATCACCCCATTTACTATGTTAAATAATTATTTTAATAAAAAACATAATCTTACTTACAAACATAATAAATTAAAGTTCAATATGAGGAAAATTTAAATAATTTCCACATTGTTTATTATGTTTTTAGATGAAATGTTAAACTTTAGTTAAATCGTTACCGGCGATAAGAATTCTAGACAATTTTATGTATAAATATCAAGATGGCGGACCAAGTAGACGAGTCTGAGTGAGACAATTAGTGTTACCTCTCTCAAACTCATCTTTTTGGTCCACCATCTTGAATTTATCATTCACTTGTCCGGCCCTCTAATATCGGTGGTGTCTTTTAAATGCAAATTAACATATTTTATTATCTAATTATCTTGCATCTGAGGAAGTTTTAAATTTGCTCTACAATAATAATTAAAAAAAAATGCGTAGTCTTCATCGGACTCAATTTACTAAACTAAATTATTATTAAAGTAAAGTTAAATATGTAAGACGAAAAATAAACAAATATTTTTTGTATGTGCACAAATTTAAAAAAATAACCAATTGAAACAATTTCTTGTGCATTAAATCTTTAAATATTAAATGTTTTCATATAAAAATTTAAGCAGTTAACCTGAACAGAATAAATTATCCATTTAACTGCGGCTGACCGGACGTAGTCGGTGGTACAAACTACCACCCCCTTGTGTTATAAGGAAGGCCTAACTCACCACCCCTTCTCATAATATATACGGGGGTGGTTTCGAACCCCAACATTTCTACCCTGTCAGTTCTTTCCGTGCCTCCTTCAAGTCGCTACGTTTGATTTTATAGTTCATCGGTGACTCATACTATTTTGCCTCGATCGAAATATAATTGACTTGGGAGTAACACATGTGTTATAATTGTGAAGTGTATTGAAGATCAAAGAGTGATTACTTGGATATACATTATATAAGGTATTATTGAAATTATATTTATTATACATATATTATTCGGTGAGGTATGATAAGAAATTCAGAGACTCTTATTTATTTATTTAGATTACAAACACCGTAACCTTACAGATAATTCAATCCGTTACTATGGTTTAAAACATATAAATAAATAATAATAACAATGTGTGATTTAAAATAGTTACTTTTTCAAGGCACATTCATTAAATTATTATCTTATTTAGTGTAGTCATCAGTTGCGTGTATACCACCGTTGAGTAAAGACGTATAGTAAAGTGCTCCCGCATGGTGTCGCAAGTTCGAAAGTGACGAGTGCACAAGTGACACAACCACCAAACCGGTCTTGCTCCGATTTCTCCTGTCCGGTATCATACTGTTCACTTATATTACACTGTAATTTCTCCACACTATATACAAGACAATGGAACTGGATCATCAATGTCCTGTTGCCGCATCGACTACAAATACGCTAGATTCTTGGATCAAAGCCCCGACAAAAACAAAGAGAATATCCAGTCCGGAGAATGCCAGTAAAGCCAAACAGGCATGCCCAAATAAGAACTGGCTTGCTGTGCCAACAGCAAATCGCTTTCAACAATTAGAAGACAAACAAGAGGAGCAGGCGATTGGCAAAAATACGCCAAAGCCACCACCTATATTTGTGCACGCAGTAGAGAATATAAAACCACTGACAGACTTCTTAGAGCAAGTAGCTCAAGGAGCATACTACATTAAACAGCTGGGTAAAACCCAAGTAAAAATACAGATCACTAAGTCTGAAAATATATACCTGTAATCACAGGTTTAAAAAATAGAGATACCGAGTTTCATTCGTATCAGACGAAAGAAAGCCGATCATATAAGGCTATAATAAAAAACCTTCACCACACGGCAGATATCGCCGAAATAAGCGAAGAGCTCGCAAGCCACGGCCATGATGTTATCAGAATAACAAACATGTTGCAAAAAACAAACAAAACCCCACTGCCTATGTTTCTTTGCGAATTGAGACAAAAAGAGAACAACAAAGAAATTTTCAAAATTGACACCATACTTAGGTGTAAAGTCGTAATCGAGCCACCAAGACCTCAAAAAGAGGTCATACAATGTAAAAAGTGTCAAAGATACGGACACACCGCGAAATATTGCAACAGGACTCCGCGTTGCGTAAAGTGCGCAGGTGAGCACGCAACAACTGATTGCAACAGAACAACAAGAGACAACAATGTGAAGTGTGTCAACTGCAACGGGAATCACCCGGCAAATTATAAAGGTTGCGAAACACGCAAAAAGGTACAAACAAGCCAATTCCCCGTATTAAGAAAGAAAATAATTTCAAAACAGACAAACAACTTGACTAACACTACAACTTTCAAAACCAATGACATGCCAAAGTCGTATGCTCAAGCCACCAAAAATATCGAGCCAACTCCCGAAAAACCACAAGACAATATTATAAATAATTTAATAATTAAAATGGACAAACTCATTGAACTTGTCATGAAAACCATGGACAACATGACACAGATCATGGCAGCTCTTGTCCTAAATAAAAAATGATTCCATTATTAAAAATATGTCTTTGGAACGCCAACGGTCTTGGACAACATAGCCAAGAAATAAAATTATTTTTAAAAGAAAAAAACATTGACATAATGCTTATATCGGAAACACACTTTACCGAAAAAAGCTACATAAAAATTCCCATGTATACTATATATACGACGAATCACCCCGATGGAACTGCGCATGGCGGAACAGCGGTGATAATTAAAAACACTGTGAAACATCATCTCACTGAAAAATATGATCGAGACTTTCTCCAAGCAACCACAATTGCTGTCGGAGATACAAATAATTATGTATATATATCGGCTATTTACTGCCCACCCAAACACTCGATTAAACGAGAACATTTTGACGATTACTTCAGAACACTTGAAGCGGATAAATTCATCGCAGGTGGGGACTTCAATGCCAAACACCAACAATGGGGGTCTAGACTGGCCACACCCAGGGGGAGAGAACTGTATAAAAGTATGGCAAACAACAAGTTGACTCATCTATCGACTGGTGAACCAACATATTGGCCTACAGATAGAAGAAAAACACCGGACCTCATAGACTTCTGCGTAGTGAAAGGAATTTCAATCGAAAGACTGAGCGCAGAATCTTGCCTCGATCTGTCATCAGATCACTCACCTGTTATTATTAAATACAGCTTGCTACAACCAATTATCAAACCCAGTAAATTTACACTCGGTAACCGTCACACAGATTGGGAATATTTTAGACATATCTTAAATGAAAATTTGAAATGTGATATACCATTGAAAACAGAAGACCAACTTAACACCGCAGTTATTCACTTTCAAAATCAAATTCATTCCGCAGTGAAAAAAGCCACGCCCAATATGTCAAAAAAACCACACTCAACAGATGATTTTCCCCGCTGGATTCAGGAAAAAATACATGAAAAAAGACGCATTCGTAAAGAATGGCAAAATACTCGAAGCAAGGAACTCAAGAGAAAACTGAACGAAGCAATAAGAGATATTAAAAATATCCTATGTGAATGGAAAAATAAAGGGATTCAATCCTATCTGGAAGGTCTTACAGCAACCGACGCTACAGATTATTCTCTATGGAAAGCTACAAAAAAACTAAAACGGCCCCAAATATCCATACCGCCCATCAAAACGGCTGACGATAAATGGGCAAAAACTACAAGAGAGAAATCAAACGAGTTTGCGAAACATCTCAAGGAAGTATTTACACCAGCGGAAAGGATGTGTTCCCCTGAAGAAGAAAGTCACATTCATAATTTATTAGATAGTACGGAACATAAAGAAAACTATTATGTCAAAATTGGACTTCAACGCGTCAAGCATGTTATAAAATATGAAGTACGCGCAAAAAAAGCGCCAGGACATGACATGATTACCGGGAAGATAATCAAAGAATTGCCAGATATCGGATTAAGATTTCTAACCATAATATTTAACGCGATACTTAGAATGGGTAGCTTCCCTAGACAGTGGAAAATAGCAGAAATTATTATGCTACCTAAACCAGGTAAACCACCCGAAGAAGTCACTTCATATCGACCGATAAGCCTCCTGCCAATATTTTCCAAAATATTTGAAAAAATTCTACTGCGCAACATGAAACCAATACTTTTTCAAGAACACATGATCCCTGATCATCAATTCGGTTTCAGAGAAGCGCACTCGACAATTGAACAAGTTCATCGAGTTGTGACGATCATAGATCGCTCCATACAAGAAAAAACTACTGTTCAGCAGCATTCTTAGATATCAGTCAAGCTTTTGACAAAGTCTGGCACCCAGGCCTGCTTTATAAAATCAAAGGAAAACTGCCCAAAAACATGTATGATATTATCAAATCGTACTTGACCGATAGACAGTTTTTTGTTAAATATGACAACGAAACTTCAAATCTTAATACCATAAGATCTGGAGTACCGCAAGGGAGTGTACTAGGTCCTGTACTGTATCTAATATATACAAACGATCTCCCAAAAACCGACAACACGACACTGGCTACATACGCTGACGATACCGTCATACTCGCTTCGGACAAAGATCCAACAGCTGCCTCACAATTCCTCCAGAAACACCTTGACGCAATACAGAAATGGCTTGAAGTATGGAGAATTAAAGTAAATCAAACCAAATCGACACACGTGACATTCACAAACAAAAAACAGACATGTCCACCAGTGAAAATTGGTGGGAAAAATATTCCACAAGAAGACTCGGCTAAATACCTCGGTATACACCTTGACAGAAGCCTAACATGGCAAAAACACATTAAGACAAAGAGACTTCAAATGGAACATAAAAAAAGACAAATGTACTGGTTGATTGGCAGACATTCCCAACTCACACTTACAAACAAGCTATTGCTGTATAAAGCAATAATCAAACCCATTTGGACATATGGATGTCAACTGTGGGGGACAGCTAAGGATACTCATATCAGCAGTATCGACAGGTTACAAAACAAGACCCTGAGAGCAATTTTAAATGCTCCATGGTATGTACCCAACTGGGTCCTATTACAGGACTCTAAAACAATGACAGTACGCGAAGAATTGAAAAAATTCAGCGAAACGTACCAAAGTAGATTAAAAAGTCACCCGAACGTACTAGCGAGGGATCTATTGACCGTAGACTACGCAAGACGTCTACAAAAATACAGACAACTTGACTTGCCAGCAAGATTCAAGGACTGACAATGGTGTTTACTTGATAAAACAAGTATGAACACTCGAACACTTATAACCTAAACACAACGCCGGGATTGAGTCGTCACTGGACAACCAACCCTCAAGACAATGTGACAACAGACGACGAGTAAGATGTCTTTAGACAGGGTACTCAAAAATATAAATCAAAAAAAAAAAAAAAAAAAAAAAAAAAATTTAGTGTAGTGTAATAAATAAGCAGAGTCCGCTAAATGTCATTTTTCTACTTTTCGGCACCTTTGGCAAAAAATGCCAAAATAAAAGCCACATTTCAATTAAATTTTGAACCTATTTATTGAAATAATGAAAGATGCAATGTCTTTAGCAAAAATATAAATATTTAGGTTTGGATAAATATATCATTTTATTAGGGGTTTTGTAAAAAATATAAATGCCACATAATAATGCTACTTTTTAGAGCCACATTTACATAAAAATAAGTGCCACATTTACATAATAATAAGTGCCACATTTTGACGGACTCATTAAGCAAAAAATGATTTCTTAAGATTGATTAATAAATCCTAATTCAAATTTATTTACAAAATTTCACTAAAATGAAATAATATTTTACATAATTTGTTTTATTATCATTGGGCACTGGAGACTTGGGAATAATATTAATAAAATCCTGATCGATCGCATTGATCCAGGTTTACTAAAATTTCCTGGATTGTTAGGTCAATACTGAGGCGATTATTAAGTCGAACAGAGCCGCTCTGTCGGTGACCTGTGTAACTAGTAATGGTTAAAATCACTGACAGACAATTAAATTAACACGTTGTTGTATCTAAAAAAACCCTCTCAAAAAGCCCAAATTTCAATATTTTATATTAATTAGAGTGTAGATATGGATTGAAACATATCCACTAAGCTATTGTGTATTTTTTTAGAGAAAAGGAGCCTTTGTTATAAATAATATACAAAAAGTACACATAAGCATAAATTATCTATGTATTAAAATTCTCGTTTCTATTGAATCTGATAACTTTACCATTCGTGTTGAAATCAGATCCCAATTTTGTGCATAATCTCAAATAGTTTTCTGGTGCAATTTTCCACATAGCTATTAATTTCATTTATCAATAGACAAATCAAGAGTTTATAATTCTTATGATGAGTTCGTTGACTTGAAAAAGCAATCTACTGATAAATATTATTTTATGCGTCACTTGCGTGTTCCTTATGAATGCCATTATTATTGTATGGAGCTCGTTCGTTTGAATGATTAATACAATATGAAAAAATGTGATAATTCGGTTGTGTAATAATAAATGTATATGGACATTTTTGTGTAATTATTTACTTAATACATTTTTATTTAATATACGTTCATTTTTTATTGATATTACTGTTATAATAATTTTAATGCAATACAAATCCAAATTGATTTTAAGTCAAATGATGTCATATTCTTTCTTCAATCGATTCAATGAAGTTTCCCTCTTTTATAATTTAAAGCAACTTCGTAACTGTCTATTATTAAGTCTTGATGTGTTTTTATTATTTTTTTAAATATTTTTTATTGATGATTCATTGTTGCTATGCTTGTTGGTTTTATTTTCATTCTGTTGCTACCTGATTATTTCAATGGGACTTAAAAAGGGATTGTGTACCTTGAATAATCATAATTTTGACATAATGTAAAATCGTTTTTGAAAGTAAATTTAAATAAAATGATTTTAAGTTAGATACAGGGTAGACTTTTAATCATAGAATATTTTAAGTAAATATAGGGTATCGTAAAAATATTACAAATTAAATATATTTTTATAGGCCTTAATTTCTATGGGTTATCGTATCTACAAATTTACTTCAAACATTTTGTGTATTTATTGTAAAATATTATTAAATGACTGAATATTTTGGCTCAAATAAGTTTTTCTTTCGTTTAAATTAATTATTCATTATGAATATCGCATATTACCTTTAATTATAGTTTGAATATGATTAGTAATTTGAATATATTACTAAGCATATCACACATTTTCACATAAAATGTTATCAATAAGTGAGTAAAACTGAATAAAATACTCAACCACCCATCGATTTTTAATAATAAATTAATTTATCAATTTCACAGTTTGAATCACCCCCTAAAGGCAACAATATTTGATTAAACTAAGTACCTAGTTTCCACAATATTCAAACTGTGTAATTATTTAATTATTTTTATTTATAAATAGCCTGCATATCCTTAAAATATTCTCAATCAATGTTAATTAAATCAGTCCACTTTGTAGAGTGCAAACTTTTTGATTAATCGTCTAAATTATTTTGGTGCGAAACTATTCATTAACATGGAACCATTTGCATGAAAATTGCACTGTCCTTGTTGACTTCGAAACTAATAATACCTGTAGATTGTGGAAATGTAAACATTGTGCTTAATTTCAGAGAAAGTGACCGACACACCGAAAAATGTCCAAATTGATATGAGTTTAAACTCCAAACATGGATAAATATGAACAGCTAACAATTGTGGGAGAAGGATCTTATGGAGTAGTGATGAAGTGCAGACATAAGGAGACTGGCCAACTTGTGGCTGTGAAGAAGTTCCTGGAGACCGAAGATGATCCCACTGTCAAGAAAATGGCTCTCAGGGAAATAAAAATGCTTAAAGTAATATATTTAAATAGTTTCCTTTACTGAAAAATTCACCAAACAATCATATTTTTAGAGACTTCGTCACGAGAACTTGGTAAGCATGTTAGAGGTATTCAGGAGGAGAAAGAGGTTCTATTTGGTCTTCGAATACGTTGAAAGGACCATTTTGGAGGAGTTGGAAGCTGCAGGAGGAGGATTGACTGATGAAGTAGTCAGAAGACACACATTTCAATTATTGAGGGCTTTGGATTATTGCCACAGTAGCAATGTGAGTATTTATGTTTATAATAAAACAATAAACTAAAGTACATGACCTATTGCTTTATTGAACTCTATGCAGAAAAAAAACCGATTGATATTAAAGAAAAGGGATGTTTTTTTTTTCATTCTGCCGTAAATAATATAGGTATTATTTACATTTTTATTTAATGTAAAAAAACCTCAAAAATAATTTAATTAGAAATTTCCACAATATTGTATTTTTTAGTCTAAGTATACTTTCGATTACTAACATGTAGTCATCTTTAGAGACTCGTAAATAAAAATAAAATATTGTGAAAATTAGTATAAAAAATATTCAACATGATTTTCCACCAAGAAGTGAACATCAACAATTTGAAAAATATTTGTTTATCTATCAAAATTAAACATTATAGTAAATTATAAATTTTTTAACGTCTTATAATTATCATACTAGGTTTATTTTTATTTCAAACAGATTAAAATATTTCATAAAAAATAATTTATTGATATATATTTATATTCATATAACAATTTTAATGTATTTTTTATTTGCAGTCGAAACATCGTGTCTTCTTAATTTAATGAATAATGCTAGATCATTAATATTAAATTAACGATACCTTTTAATGATAATCGGCTATTGGTTATTTATTTTTCTTAAATGTAATTCGTTTAAAATGGTTGTGTATTTTATGGAGAAGTGATATTTTTATATAATGTGTCGTGATTTATAGAACTTCCAAACTGAACGAAACGGTTCGATGTCTTTATATAATTTATAAATGTCAAACTGCAAATATGGAAGGGAAAATCGATATTCTTGTAGCGTTTCTGAATTTCTACTCGTTGTTCCTCCATTTATAGGTCAAACACTAAATTATTTTTATGGGAATCTTCTTGGTGTTTATTTAATGTACTATTTATTGTATTTTTTTCAGATCATTCACAGGGACGTGAAGCCTGAAAATGTCCTGGTGTCGAGATTAGGAGTAGTGAAATTATGCGATTTTGGATTTGCAAGAGTTTTGGCGGCTCCTGGAGAACCTTATACTGAATACGTGGCCACCAGATGGTATAGGGCCCCAGAATTACTCATAGGGGATCCAAGGTTAAATATAAATCAATCAGTTATATTTCTTTTTTTGGCTTGAGCACATAAATTCCCATAAATAGAATTTGAAATACGCCAAGCTAAGTAACAACGTGAAGCGGCTCAGTACAATAACCGGCAAACATATTATTTTATTTATATTGAAAATAATTTATTTAACATACTACAAAAACTGTGTTTAAGGCTGATTTTTTTTTTGTTAAATATATTTTTCACTATGTATTATTTGTCATGATTGTACCTTGCCAATTCCGTACCTGTTACAAATATAATAAACACGAACAAAAACCACAACCGACGCGACGTATGAAATTTAATTAATATTAGCGTGAAGTTTGGGATTCTTTGAAAATGTTACGTTGGAAATTAAAATCAAATTAACTGATTGAAATTTTTAGATATGGGCCTGAAGTGGATATTTGGGCTGTCGGTTGCCTTTTTGCTGAAATGATGACAGGAGATCCTTTATTTCCTGGTGAAACTGATATTGATCAACTCTATTTAATAGTTAAAGTTATTGGTGAGTTAACAGGCATATTGATTTTTATTTGTCGATACATTATTTTCTTAAATATCAGGCAAACTTTCAAATCGTCAACAACAACTCCTTTCAAGACAACCTCAATTCCGATTGACTGGTGGAAGATCAGGAGAAGGTCGTGGAGGTACAAGTGGATGTGGAGCTACAAGAGCTTTAAGGAAGATTCTTCCTTCTAGAAGAGCTCCAGCTTTATCTCTTCTAGCTTCCACACTCCGAGCTGATCCTTCAAAGCGTCCACCAGCTCGAGAACTTCTCAGACATGTTTATTTCACCCATGACAATTTTGCTGAACAGTTTCCAATAGAGTTAAGAAGAAGAGCTAATCAAGAATCACAGGTTGTATTAATTTGTGTACTAAAAATATAAAATTTTGTAATAAAACATTAATTTCCAGTCTAATCCTCTATTGAGACGATGGCTGCCTGCGAGTAGTGGTAGAACTAGAAGAGATAGTAATGAACTATATTTACATAGGCAATATCCCACTGAGTTACCAATAAATCCAATGAATTCAACCCCCAACACAGTTTTACACAATTCAAATAATCACCAAATGACAGCTCCACCTCCATCTGCAGTCATCAATGAGAAAGATCAGGAAGAAAATAAAAAAATAAAGTCACGCCAAACTCCGGAAGCCGTGAGTATTTTTAAAATAATCTATTTAATATGGTAATGGTAATAACAATTCATTTTAGCTTAATAAAAACAATGAAATAGCCGATCCGCCACCATCTCCCGATGAACAATTTTCAATATCAAGTATTCCGAGCAATATGAAAGTTAAACAAAAAACCCCAGTTTATTTATCTCCTAAAAATAAATATAGCATTTTAAATAGGTAACTAATTAATAATTATTAAATAATGTTCAGTCTCATAATACCTACATTTTAGAGAAAACATCCAGCATTCATTCAATGTGTACCCATTACCTTTATCGCTTTCAAATCGAAATCCAATGAAGAAAAAACAAGATAAGCCTTTGTCCTACTTTGGAGAGGATCTTAAAATCATAAATCCAATATGGAGTGGCTTTGATATGGCAAAACAATCAAATAAAAGCAAACACAACAATTTAATATTGCCTTCAGTTCCAGGAGGTAAGAATACTGAAATAATAGTGGTTAATAGTGATAATTAAATAAAATAGTCGGAATCGGATATTGGAAAATAGTGGTTAATTTGTATTTTTCAACAGCTACATCGAGTCCACTTAAAGGATCAAAAATTAAACTCCAGCCGATTGAAAACTCTCTTCATATTCCTCCATATCAAGTAAGTCACTAATTTTTCCGATCCAGAATTTAAATAATTCATCTTTGTAATCATTTTAGCCTTCTGAGAGTCCAAACTCAAGAAATACACCTACGAGCCTTCCTTATATGTGATCTAAAATATCACGGATACATTGAAATAATTTATAGTTTGAAAATATGTATGTCAAATTTATTTCAATATTGTTTGAATAATCCTTGTGAACTGTGATATTTAAAAAAAATCATCAAAAAATAAGTATAACAAAATAAAAATACACATTAAGAAAGAAAACTTTTATTTTATTTGAGATCTCACAGCATTTTAATTACAATACTATAATATAAGATGTATAAATGTTAATTAGATTATAATAATAATAAGTAAAAACTAATTGTTGAAATAAATTGTACATGATAAATAATAAGAAATACAATGATTATTTTAAATAGTAGTATGATTAGGAATATTGATTGATATTTATTCAATGAAAGAAGTAATTGCTTTCTTATTATTTAAGTTTTTTCAGCCTTTTATGCTAATATAGTGTTTTACTAACATATCATAATATTTTCAACAAAATTCTTTTGATATGGCATATCTATAAAATATCTACTATTAAAAAAATCATTATTTATATTCATTATGAAATTCCTTTAATATTATTTATTGAGAATATTGATATGTATTTGTAATGATAATAATACAAGTTATAAGGCCATAATCACAATCCGAATGTCTCCAACAATATCACACTGCAGCATTTCAATTTGCATTCAATATTTTACATAAAACATGTTCTCTCCAAGAAGATAAGCGTTTGTTTTTCTATTATTTACTCAAATTATAATATACGTGTTATCTTCAACTTTTTGACATATTTATTATATTTGGTGTCATGGTTACTTCACATGCCTTCAAGAGCATTTCTTTTCCAGCTTCTGTGATCACATTTTTGCTATGATATGAAACAAGGCTTGCTGAAAATTATAGAAGTATTCGATAAGAATTTAATCTGATTTGAAAAATATTTATTATGGAAGCTGAATATTTATTTACCTAGAGTTTTGTGTGTGATTTGATTAGCGCCTAAAAATTGATAGTGAGTGTTTTGGGAAGCGTCGATAAGATAATGTTTGCACCTCTGCGAAGACCGATATGAAATGGCATAACCCCAAATGCGTTCCGACACTCTCACCAAATATGAACCTACCGAACATTCTTGTAAAAGACTTTCAGCTTCATTTCTAGTTATCAATCCTAGAATCACAGAAAAAATGTATATACATTTTCATTCAAACCAGTTTTTTATGTTTTATAATTACCATGAAACCATTTGGCAGAATTCCCTTCTTCATCCATTCCGGCACCGCGAGATACTTCTTGCTTCATAAACCATTCGATAATGGCTTCTCGGCTAGGGGGTTTCATTTCATTTGTAAGATTGAGAATAGGATCAGTGTAGCAGGTCTCCATAGATTCTGAATTAGGAGGAGATGGAGATTCTTTATTGTTATCACAGATAAAAGATTTACGGTGCTCTTCTCGAGCTCTCCTTGCTATCTCTCTCATTTGTAGTTCAGCTTCTTTGGCTTTCTTTTCTAAAATTACAATACTTTTTCTTATAAAAGTTCTTGGTTTTGATCTTATTATTTATTTACCTTGTTCTTGCCAAAGTAAATGTTGTGAACGAGCAGTTTCTTCAGCTTCTTTAAGAGCTAAGGCTTGACGATTCTTCAAACCTTTAAATATTTCAACGGCTCTTTCTTCAGTGACACGATTTTCCCAAAGAGCGACGCGGGCAGATACTTTTTGATTCTTATTTACATTTATCTCCTAAAAAAATTATCAATCAATATAAATTTTAATAAAACTTATTGCAAATAACTTTTAACATTGATAAATTGTCAAGTCTCAATTATTACACGGTAGTTCCCCGAAATGCATACTTACTTGCAATGCATCGCGACGACCTTCGATAAAATTAAAATTTGTTATATTATTCTTGTAGTTAGAATTGCGATTGTGATTTTGATTGATTTGATTGTTTATTTTAACATCTAATGTTTCTGCTGCCTCTTTTTCCTTATTTTCATTTATAATGTCATCTTTGATTATCGGTGCCATATTTTTCATTTTTTCTCTAAGATCGTCAACAGAACAATAAATATCAACTGTGTCTGCAATTTTTTCAGATTCTTTCGGCATTATCATATCCTATAAAATACATATTATTTGAGCACGTCGAATAAAAAAGTATTTAATTTTTTCCACTTTACCTTCTCCATTTCATTCATCGGATCAGTGAAATGGATTAGACTGAGTTCTCGTTCAACAGATATTCTCAATTGTTCTGTTTCTTTTAAAGCTTGCTTTCTAGCTTTTTCTCTAGCTTCCTCTTCCATAATTTGGTCAATAGTTTTATCATCTGGATGTTCTCCCATGACCCATACCTGAAATATCAAAAGCATGAGTTTATTTGTGAAGTATTATAATTCATAATGTTGAGTCAGAGTAATCTAAAATTAAACATTCAATGAATGCTCTCTTGACCCTTGGTTATCAGGTCAGTGAAGCAAACGCACCACAAATAAAAATTAAGGAAAGTTAGTCGAAATAATTATTTATAAAAAGCTGAAATATTTTTTAAATGCACTATATTGTTACTTCTGTTTAGAAAATTGAAATAGAGAAAACTCCTAATATATATTACCGAATAAAATTCCCAAAAGATTAAAATTATATTTTATCATTACAAACACATGATTATCTTTATTCAAAGTATATTTCCGACTGTGGGAGTGTTTGTAAAGTCAAAAATGAGTCACAACCTCGCCTTATTGATAAAATACGCACCCAAGGTTCTCCATCTTTTCCTGTTAGAAAATTCACTTTCTTTTTAGGCCGATTGTTTTTCCCCAGTCCGTTTTTCTTCAACAATCCTTCTTCTTCCTTACTCAATTTCTGGTCCCATATGCGCCAACGTCGGACCTGTAACGAGAAAAAAAAATTAAAGTAGGTTTGTGTGTGACTTTCGAAAACCCAAACATCCTTCATTTCTTTACGGCTAGGCCAAATTATAAAAAAAACCTGTTATAATTTCGAATTGTCGCCTCGAGCGAAAGATCGATGAAATGTTTTCCGGATCAAAAAGATATTCGATCACACGAATGAACTAGAAAAATAAATAATTCTCAATCAAAATCAAAACAACCATATACGAATATTTCTTTGCGCTCTACAACCGTGTATATTTTCATTAATAATTAATTTAACAGCGTAAACCATATTTTCAATTTTTTATTACCGTCATTAAATAAACTAATCTTTGGGTAATCGGTGAGATATTCATATTAAATAATAATCTTGTTTTAACACATGTATGTACATAATATGTAATTTAAAACTAGCTTTCTTTCTCTACATGTAACAGATTATCGATGATTTTCTAAATCATTTGAGAGTCTTATAATTATATATTTTCATTTTTGGGCCAGAATCGATTACATATTTTATGGAAACTGAAATAAATACATAAACTGGGAAATGAAATAGATACGAGATCATGCATATTGAAGTATCGATTGTAGTTACATTTTAACTTTTAACCAACATGGAATCCTATTTTAATATAATTAATACCTATACATAAAGTTGATTAACAACAAACAATTTTTTTCAAATTTTTAATCAGTTTTTTTTTTTAATTTTAGACTATTTTTTGTATTCTATATATATCATATTTTTTGTATTCTATAGCATATCTTTTTAAGAAACCTTGAATCGGTCCTACTCGGTTGCTTGAATAAATTAGTTTTACGCACGAGCTACTCTGGGATATGCTAAAAAATACATCCTAACTTCAATTACACGATTCTGGGAAAATATTCAATATCCTATTTATGACTCATATAAATAAAAAAATGCAAACAGATGTATTGAATAATTCGCCGTTGTTATTACGAAAACACGCGTGCATTTTTCGGACTACGGAGAATATTACTACAATCATTATTTTCACTGTATAATTATATCTGCTGTCATGATATTTTGAATACATCCAAAAATAATGACAATTTATATAAATATACATAATCATCAAGAATTAAATTATTCATTCTTGACAGTGCATAAAAAAGATTAGTGGGTCGTTTATTTCGTCATTTGGCCCAGAGGCTATATTTTTTTTAAGAAATCGAAAGTTCTACAAACCTGAATAGAATAAGATTCGATACAGTACAATTAGAAAAAAAACCAAACACTACTTACTTACCAATCTTGATAAAGTGAACACAATAAAATTGTATATTAGAAAAACGAGGATCTTGTCCTTGACTAAAAATAATTTAGAGAATGGAATGAAAGACTAAAATAACAATACAAAAAAACGAGTTTTGCAATCGTATTATCTTTTAAAAGGTTGCTTCATATACAAACAAGATAGCTGAGATTTAATAAAACAAGCAAAGTCCCTATTTAAATAAAATTAAAAAAATACTGTGGTCGAGAAAAAATAAGACCAAAATTTATGGTCTTTAAGGAAAATACTTTAAATATTATATGTATATTTTTGATTACAGATTTTTGAGTAATTCTATCGATGTTTAGTGTATTTTTTTATTAAAACAATTTAAAAAAAAATCTAATTTTGCACAAATAAATATTTATCTTTAATGCTTTAATGAATTTTACCATTTTGAATCATAAAACAAATATTATTTTTAAATTGATTTATCACTTAAGTTTTTCATACATTTCTTATACTAACGATGCTTCATAAAAGAGTCAATCAATTTTTTTTACTTATCAGTGTTTATTTCATAGCATGGTTCAATTTAAATATTAAGTATATCAATAAAAAAATGACTGAACTCACTCATTTGTGGTCTTTGTGAAGTTACTACTTTTTATGTATCTATTATTTTAAAGATTGTTTATAAATATTTTATAAGATTAACCATTCAATATCTGACAGGCTGTATATTTCTTCTAATGCCATTTACTAGTACATTATTAATCTATTTTTACGATCGCTAATGGATAACCAATGTGAATGTTCACAAAAAAAAATCACGACCTTCAATGAGCCTCGACTACATTCGGATATCAAATTAAATTCAAATTAACTGACCTGTTCCTCTCTCATTTTGCAAAATAATGTCTGCTTTTGGGTTTCATCCAATTCAGCCAGGATTTCAGGGGCTACACTCATATCACGTAAGATTTGCTGCAACATTTTGGAACTAGTACGATGGCACTGAAACAAATAAAAAAAAACTGAATTGAACACTCATTTTATAAAAAAAACGATACAATTAAATCAACCAAACCGATATTAGACTTATTGAATTATTTACTTATAATCAACCTAGTAAAAGTAGATGTAAAGAAGTGCTTTGACAAATTCGAACTCTACAACGATTTCCTTTATAATATTGCTTTATTATTTTATTACAACTCTCTGATATTTACTCTAAACAATATATGATAAACATCTACACTTATCATACATCAAATATTATATTCATGGGATAAACTATAAAGTTGAATACAAATTTAAAAAATAGCAATTATATAAGATTGTTCTGTTATAAAGCAATATGTATACTAAAAATAGAAGCCGCGCAGTGCTCTACGGTTGAGAGCAATTAAAAACCTACTATCTCTACTAATTTCGTTATTAAATAATAGTGCTAAAATACAATAGATATATTCCAATTTATATTCAAAATACTGAGTTGTTTTAATTCAATCCACTTTACGGTTTCCAGTGTAACATAATTATTAAATAAAAATACGTTATCTTCATGAACAAGAACTATAATTTTTTAACATTAACTGAAAGATTTGTTTGCTATTTGATTATTTGATTTTAAGTAAAATATATTTATAAATATATCTAGATAGTATTAAGTTGCACATAGTTTTATGTAGTTTTTGATTGAAATAACATTTTACAACCCTTTTCACATTCGCGTATAGTATGCGCAAGTCAAATTATTTTACTTTTACGTAATAATATTGTTCTTCTATTAAATTAAATATTAAATGTTGTATATTACTTGTTGTATAATAATTAAACGAAATGAAAGTATCGTATTATCAATTAATCTCGAAAAAAAGAATGAGCTTTGAGAGTGCCTAGTTTGATTTTTATCTTTAATCAAGATGGTACGTCAATCTTTTTTTTTCAACTTTCATTTTCGTAAATTAGTGTTATAATATCTAAAAAATGATATATACTTATTTAGAAGAGGGCTTGAATAATTCAGATTAGAACTAAGGTATATATAAAATATTTAATACATAAATATTTGTTTATTAGGCAATAATGTTTCCATTGAGTGATTAAGAAAAAGCCTCTTTTCCGGCCGCTTTCAAAACGCTCAAATCAATTAAATTCGAAATAAAATTGTAAAAAATACCGATACAATAAATTATTTAACCAATCGCTGCGCTTTTTATCCAGTTAAATATTTTAACTTGTTTTGATGTTTAACCTATGCTAAATATATTCACGGCGCGTTTATGAATGAATTAAAAAGTCATCTCGGCGGAATATTAAAACGTCAACATCCTCGATGAATCCTTGTGACTGTTTCTACATATGGAATATAATAAATAATAATCGAAATCACACACAAATATGGTGTCGTATTTACAATTAAAGTGTTAGCTGCATACATTATTAAATAAAAATAGCATATAAATGAATTACAACTATGCAAAAGATTTCACATTATAATAATTACATGGTATGGATTATTTATTCACAACCTATACTCACTATTTATACGCATATTTTTATACATGGTGGAGTTGAATTAAATGAGAATATTTTAGGGGGTAGTAGAGTATCGCAAGAATAAGTGAAAAAATATATTGTAAATTAAAATATGAGTAGTGAAGAATAGAGTTTGGATCACCATCGTGGAATTCGCTGTTTCTGTGAATGACTAATATATATATATATATATATATATATATATATATATATATATATATATATATATATATATATATATATATATATATATATATCGCTCTCGTTTAAGTTCACTGTATACATTAATCTGGAATATAAATTTTTAATTTTGTTATAAAAAATTTCTAAAAATGACAGAAAAATATTAAATAAATAATAAGTACTAATAAAAGTACAAAATTATTTAAAAGTAATAGTTCAATGTCTACAAAAACCAATTAATTTTAAATAATAAAAATATATATTTGATATTTTATTCGCTTATATTTTCGATACCCTACCACCCCCTAAAATATGCTCAGTTGGTTTAAGTCCACCCTATATAATATTTTGATATTTGTGTGTGTTTATGTGATATATGGAATATGTTATTTTTTTAATAAATAACAAAAATACATTTATCCGAATATAAGTCAGATTAATAACATAAAAAATAAATACATACGTATAAAGGCATTTTTATACAGTTTGATACTATTTACGTTCAGTATCAACATATACATAACCTCATCGGTTTTAGTTTGTAATTTTTATAATAAATATATATTATAAATTATTTTTATCGTAATATGGGATGCAATCGTCGTATAAATCTTGATTTATCCTTTCATGTATGCATTCGTTTCAGGGCCAATTGGATAATTGATACAGTGTGCTATCATCTCTTTAACGAAGTATGTAATGGATGATTCTTGTGGCTATTTTAAAACCAACGACACTTGATCTTGTTCATTTGCTCCACTTTATTCGAATAAACTTTACTACATTCATATATTGTATCAAGGGACTATTAAAATACGTAAAAAAAGACTTCAACCTACGATGTAGTATAATTTTATAGATTTTTTAAGTCAGTCCCATAGCAATTGAAATGCATCGATTATTTAAATAATATTTTGATAGGTTTAAAAGCGATTGTACCCTTAATCCAAATCATCAATAGATTAGAGTCCCGATGATTATCTCTTGTACAATTTGAAAATACCCACGGCATATCATAAGCATAGCTCGGATAAGTGGGTGCACTGAAGTTTCTTGTTGCATTCGACACTGCGCGGGTTATATATACTTTTTAATTGCTTAATTTTATCATTCTATTTTAATTCTCGGATACTGATACACAGCCTAATTTTGTTATTTTATTTGAATTAAAAGAAATATATTATTTGTGATATCTACAGTAATTTTAATACACAGTCTAAGTACTTTTGATTACAAACTTGTAGTCACCTTCAGAGACTCAAAGACTCCTTAATAAAATTACTGTGGAAATTTGAAATAACATATTTCTTTAAATTATGTAATTCCACCACGAAGTCAACACTATTAACAATTTATTTGTATTCTTAGATGTTTACAAATTAATTATCATACATTTTTTTATATTAATGGGAAAATATAATGTGGCCGAATACTGTGTGTATAGGCAATTTCAAGGATATTAAATATATTAGATTGTAATCAATATTATATTATCCGAGAATTTAAAGAGATCACACTTATCATAAGCCTTTTTATTTATTTTTTAATAAAGTCAAGACTATCTTGAATTGCCAACGAATTTTCGCATCTGGGTGAACTCTTTTCAACAAATTCTGCCAACTATAGGACTTGTTTAGGAGCGACCTTATATAGTAACATATTAATTATTGCTTCCCACACCTTACTTTATTTTATTTTATATATACATTTTATACAATTTTAATATATGTACTTATCATTTTTGTTCTGTCCATAAAAAAGCTGTTCTGAGCGTTTATATGAAAATAAATAAATCACGAATACAATATTCGATGCGACTTATTGATTTAAATGACATAATATTACTGCATAAACTAATCGATAAATTTTAATAGATCGAAAGTAAGTCAAAACTAGTTTATATGTACATATGTATGTGCAATAAATGTGGTTTATAGAAACCCATAACGGTTCGCAATAACCGTTGAGAATGCATTATTAAAGTGGACTTGCAGCTTTCGCGAATACGGCATATTTTTATTTTCTAAAAGAGTGAGAGTTGCCTATCCTATAATATGTGTTATTTCTATAAGTTGGCGACCAAATGGAACCTACTGAACCGAGTCCCGCCAGTCTACAAGTGGTCGGTTTCTCCACTCGTCTACAAACTGGGTCGTAGAGAAATTGTTGGCCGATGTGTTCGCATCATCTTCATTCTTTATCTTTCTATATAATGTGACACCTGAAATCACTTTACTCTGAGAACTAATATTTCAAGCCATCGACAGTCTTGTAAAAAAGCACAATCACCCACTTAAATGAATCATCACGGTGAGAAATCACACTTTTTTTCTAGGTACATATAATATAATCTTATGAGAAACATTATCAGCATGATCCTTCATCTTCTTCTTTCGGTCTGTTTCATCATAATATTCCTCAGATCAACTATTTCATTATAAAATAAGGCTTCCCATTCTTCCAAATGAACTTTAATTACATTTTCCACACATATACGCTTTCATTAGGATCAGAGTATCAAATAGAAATAATACTTCATTAAACTACACACCTAATTTTTTTTTCTAGATTATTTCAATTCGATACACTTCAATTCAGTGTATTCAATCGGGCTAATGCAATGATAGTTCAGAATCATGTTTATCGAAAAATGTGTTTGATGTTAAAATTAATGTAGGGTATGTTTGTGGAGCTTGTGTTCAATGTTAGCCTATTCCACTTTAAAAAAAATAGATAAGTATACAGACTTAAAGTACTGGGTACAAAGAATACAATATGATAATCAAAACTGTAATAATTGTATTAACTAATTAATTACTAAGATTGGATGTTTGGTTAGAAATCTCACTTTAAAAATTTGGTTTTGTGTGTTTATATACTTTTTTCCATATTTCAAATAATTAATACCAACACATTATTTTACTGTATGTATGGGGTGGATATTTATTACTAGTTATTTAGTTGGTTGTTATTCTTTCATTAATTATTTGCTTCACAATTCAATTCACACAATCTAGGGAGTCATGTTATAATTTTATCTCAAATACTATTCATAATATGTTCGCACTTGTATTTACGATAAATTCCAAAAAAAACAGAGTAAGCTTAGATGGGCAAGTTTTAGTGAAATCATCAAAGTTAAAATCAAAAGTATCCTATTCCAATTCCAGTTAATGAAATCGTGAGTTTTATATTATTTGTATTTTTTGTAATACATATTATTACTATTTCAAAATTAACCTGTTCCAAATAAATCAATTTTCAAAACTAGCCAATTCCACTAGAACATTTTAACAATAATATCTCGATAATAAGAACATTATGAAACTTTAACTATTAAATAAAGTGTAATAATTGCTGTTAACAAATGGTCGATAGACAATAAATATAACTGCGCATTGAATATAGATAGAGAAAAAATATAATAAAACAAGCACATCATAAAAGCCTATTTATAGTAGTAAAAGATAACATTATGTATATTACGATATATTCTAGATATCTATTTATAAAATTTCCTATATTAATAAACATACGTGACAAATACCATTACGATATCTAATATCTACGAACAATACTACATTAGTAAGGAAGCGGATATATATGATAAAATATTAGTAACTTATACAAGATATGCATGCAAATGATGATGTTCGACAAGTGAAAGTGCTATTATGAATATTTAATTGTTTTATCGTAATTGTTTGTTTCGTAAATATCAAATTGCGATTCCGTAACAAAGGCAGGTCAACAACAAAATGCGTTTAAATTGTGTAATGTCTGCCATTGTGACTATTTACGCTCCAAAGCACCAATTTGTGCCATGAAAATAATAATAGGGAATCATCAAGTATTGTGATTATGTCGACATTTTATATTATTAAGTCGGGCAGAGCCGCTCTGTCGGTGACCTGTGTAACTAGTAATAGTTAAGATCACCGACAGACAATTAACACGTTGTTGTGTCTAAAAAACCCACTCAAAAAAACTACATTAGAGATGTAGGTTTTCTGGTATTCCAGAAAACTGTTTTCTCTTTAATAATAATAAAAAAAATAAATAAAAATAGGACCATTTTACTATTTCGAAAAAGCCCCATTTATAGTTTAAACAATCATTGAAAATGAACATTTTTTGAAGTTTCATACATTTCGAACTAAACTGACAGCAAACATATTTCAAACGAAAGTATACGATATCTCAAAGGTATTCGATACACATTAGGGGCTATTTTCGCATATCTTCAATAATCAACAAATTTAAATACAGTCTCACTACCAAATATTCTATTCCATTTTGAATATATGGCTCAGTTCCATAAAGACTTAAGAGCACACGGAATTTTAATGCTTGTACCCTGATATATTAAGGACTATTTTTCTGTATATAGCGACTCTGTATACATACGCTGAGGATATTTGAAAGATTGATCTGTACAGACAGACATACAGACATATAACATACACACAGTTAGACAATTATATATATTATTAATATATCATCATCTGATATATTCTGTACAAGATTTTCCTAATATCACACCGGTGTATATTAACGAGGATGTTTCCTGTGCTTGTTTTCATAACTATAGTGAATATTATCATAATTTAGAATAATGAAGGCGTAATTTGAACATAATATAATTGTGTTATAAGGATTGCAATGTTGTACAATCGTGCTTTAAAGTCATGACTTGTTTCGCAATAGAAAACCACTGCCTGCTGCTTGGGAATAAACCGCGCCCAGTTAACGATATAAATAATATTATCCAAATAATACAAAGATCAATAGATATACAATCAGAATTGTTGAATGAAATATATTGATTATTTTAGTTAAATATTTCAAATGGATGATTAGGTGCTACGAAAAGTGGAAAAAACCATGTCGTAGCGCTACGAAAAGAAAATTACATACTGACAATATGTTTTTCCTTATATCTATAAAACAGTTTTTGTGTGGGAAATAATTTCCTCGATCATCTTAAGTTTAATGATGAAAAATTATTTTTTTTATATAATATTTTTTAACACTTTGCGATGATAAATGCTTAAAAAAGTTAGGTGTCTCATTTAGAATCGCCAAAACGTATCGTCGTTTTGTAAAACAACCACAATAATTGAATTTGTCCGTGAAAACATAATATTTCTAATAAATTTCATAATTTGATGATTTATAATCATTATTTTAATTAAAAATAAGCAAGTTTTTAGAGTATTATTAAATAAAACAAATGTATTAGATTTAAAACCATTTAGCTATACATATTTTATATTTTAATTCGTGTAGATATAAAGCAAAAATATATTAAATATATTTAAAGATTTTTAAGCAAATCATTATCAGTTACAATAGTGTAAATATATTATTTAATTTTTGATACGGAACAAAAAATATTGGCCAACGATTCCACAGAACCGTAAAGATATTATGATAAAAATATGTAAGTTTAAAATACATAATCAGAACATTTTGAAAATATAACCAAATACATTTTTTATCTAACGGAAGATCTCGATATTTCCAAAATAAATACTGTATTGCGATAACATGCCACAATTCGCTTACTAAAAAATTACTAAATTAAATACTATTAATATGTAAAACATCTTTTTAATAGTTTAAGAGTAAATAGCAAAACCGTGCGATAAAATACTAAATTAAATGTCACATTATGACATTTTAAGCAAATTTTGAAAGGCATATCGAACATAAGATAGACAACATTTAATCAATGAATTCAACAGATTTTTTGTAAATTTATATAAATATATTGTATTATTACTCATACATATGAATTAAAGATAATAGAGCCGAAAGAATAATTAATTGTCTCATTAAATATATTTCAAATTATACTAACATGAACTGAAAATTGTAAAATCATTACATTTAGTAAGTAATTTGATAAAGGATCAATAAACAAAAAAAATATTCATTAATTATTTTTACATGTATGGTTAATTTCAATCAGTATAAATATGAGCTTATTATTAAAAATATAAAAAGTGCACATTGTTGTTACTCAATAAGTGTGCATACATAATTCGTCACGGGTCTTGAACCCAATCTCCTCCTCCTTCTCTCAATGATGGATGGATGATTTACGTTATTATGTACGTTATTTACATGAAATAAGGCAAATATTTTTCTGGTGAAATAATAATATGTACGCAATCGTGAAAATAACATTTATACAGTATGCAGAGTGTTTATATTAAGAGACCGTTAAAATAAAATGATGTCATCAAGTATTATTCAATTTGTCTTTGAGACATCTTGAATGTCAAGTATGTGGTTCAATATGGTTGAGATGCTTTTTCGGGTCATTTATTATTAAATATTACTAAAATAATGTATAATTATTATAAGCCTAATAAAATTATTAATAATAAATAGTTCTGCGTGGATTGGATCCATTATTTTGTTATAATAAAATTCATAATATGGATATAATAAAGATTTTTGTGGTTGGTAAATAGGTTCACTTTTCACAATTGTAGAGCACTGTGAGGTTTACATACATACATATATTGATTTATTGTATGGTAAAATGTATGATTCTATTTAATTTTTCGGTTATTAACAGATAAATATTAAACATAATAATATTAATAAAATAAAATTTGCATTCAACTCTATAGTTTGTCCCATGAATATAATAATTTAAGTATGATAAGTGTAGATGTATATCATATATTTTTTTTGTATCAATATCAGAGAGTTAAAATACAATAATCAAATAATAAAGCAATATTATAAAGGAAGTCGTTGCAGAGCTCGAATAAGTCAAAGCACTTCACCAAACCCACTTGAACTAGGTATAATACACATTTTTTTTATATTTGAGTGACAAAGTACTCATAAGCGTTTAAAGATTTCTTTATACAATTTTTATTTCAATCGTAAAATATATTATCAATTGTCATTTTCTCCTTTCGTCATATTTCACACATTATGTTAAAAATTATGCAATATTTTTTTATGGAGATCTTTCATAGCAAATATATTTGTGTCAATTTTCTTCGATTCGATTTTGAAAAATTATACTTCCCTCAACACGCATATTAAAACAAACCACTCCATGGTCATTTTAGCACAAAGTACCAGTTGTTTATTATTATTGTGGACCAGAAGCACATGAAACAGATCTTTAGACAATGGATTCCAGTTTGGATGTGACCTTGACAACGCGTATTACTAAAATGGCGGCCATCAACAAAACAATAGAGCCTACATAATAATGCTCTACTTAATAATTATTAAAGAGGCCTTTATTTATAACTGATAAATATTCATTTAACACTAATTAAACTACGATCTCGACACACAAAGAAATAATTATGTGCTTTAACAATATTTATTTGTGGTGTGAGAACCAAACTTACTAGTTTTTGTTGTGGTAAGCCAAAATATAATATTAGTTTTGCGGTGTGACCAATCCCGGCCGTTTATAAGTAATAATGACTGTGTTTGAGATTGACATTTACTCTACAACCATAAGGAACATCGAGTAGTTACTAATATATATAATTTTAATAAAAAATTTAATGAAAAAACAAACAACTTATTAACTTCGTATTAAAAACAAAGAAGAGCATCTAAAAACAATATCGATTGAAAATATTAAATCAATTCAAAATATTTTTAGATGTATTTAATTTGATAGTGTATAATAATTCCACATTTTTATACTTATCGATAAAAAAACACTTTAAAGCAAAATGAAATCAAATATAACCTCCCTATTAAAAAACCAAGCAGAACATAAAAAAACATTAACAAATTGAAAATTTCAATTAAAATTACCCTAGTATGATATAGTTATCTATCATATATTATTTTGTTGATTAGATATTTTACACTTTTCACTAAATATTTAATTAATATGAGTAATAAACACACAATATTTAGTTGAAATTGGCAAGGAAACAATCATAGGTAAGATTAAAAATTTTAGAGTAAAACTATAAATCGTACACACAATAGTCTATAAAATGGTATACTGTTGAAGTAATTATTGTATAAATAAAATAGCACGATATTAAATACCTTCATTATGATTTGCACAATCATTAGATAAAAAGACCACATTTTTATTGTCAAAAGTTGCTCATTTTGCTGTTCCGCTGACCCGAATTCATATAAATTCGCATGATTTTTATTAATTTGCGAACAAACGACAGACGAGTATGCTATTATTAAAAAAATAATAAGACAATTTAGTTATGGTGTTAAAATTTTGACCATATGCTGCGATGTGATCATTAAAACGGTCGCCAATAAAGTCATTTGCAATCTAAAAAAATCAATGACTTGGGTATTTCATATGACACACATTTCTTTCGCTATTAAAGACCCATGATGGTTTATGCCATTTGGAAACAGTTAAAAATAACTGTGTTACCTGCGATGACAAAAAGTTGTTCGATAAAAGAACATCATATAAGGCACGTTCCTTTAAAACGGTACTTTTCCGGCCCTCGGATCGCTGAAATGCAACAAAACGGTTATTTCTTAAGAAAATCTCGATGAACCGTACATATTTTAAAATCAAATAAATCTAGGTTTAGGTCACATGGAAGACGACCTCAATTTAGCAATAATCGACTATACGTTTAACGATTCATTGTGATTTCTGCATAAGTGAATAGGCATAAGAACTAATCACCAATGAGCATTAAATAATAATTTTAAAACTAGTAGTTTAAGTATTATTTAATACAAAATAATTTAAATTATGTAAGATGGTTAAAATTTTATAAAAAATGACACTTTGTTTCATGTGTGTATTTTAACTAATAAATTGCAGTCAATCAATACAACCGATAAATTAGCAGGCCATACTACTGAATGTATAAATATCAAAATGGCGGACCAAGCACATCATCATCATTAAATGAGTCGTTTTGTGGAGAAGATGAAGAATGATATAAGGCTTAAAATTTTACTTCGTAACAGTTACTATTACGACGTTTCTGCTGAGAATTCGTTTTCCCCTTATAATCCAGAAAATCGTAGTAAACCGATACCACGGATAATTAGCGGCCATTAAGTAGAAGAGTCTGATTGAGACAATTTTTGTTGCCTCTGTCAGACTCATCCGCTTGGTCCGCCATCTTGATATTATACATGAAGTTTTATGTTCTGCTAATATATCGGTGGTATCGGAATTGTTCACCTTGGTTGATAAATGATAACGTTTTAAATTAAATTATTAAGCTGAACATTGATTTCGGTCCAAAAAGTAGACTATCACTAATTATAAATTTAAAATGTGTGTAAAATTGGTCTTCACTCAACAAACATAAGAAACAACGATAAAAATTAACTTTTTTTGTTTTATTTTTATTGAGTATGCTGTCTAAAGATATCTTACTCGTTAGAATTAAAAAAATATATTTACATGTTTCCATTAAAAATATTCAAGAATGTGTTAAATATGTATGAATTTTAATTTAAATTGGAAACTTTAAAAAAATATCATACTTATTCTCAGTCTAGCACTACTCGAATTGTTAACATATGTAACCAATATGACCAAGTCGTTGACATTTTATTTGCTCAAATAATTTAAAATATGTTAGGCGAATGACATCATAGTTTTGAAAAACGCTTAGGTAGACTTAAAAAATATATATACAGTACTAATTATTAATGACAAAAACAAATTTGCGTGATATTTACGGATGTATGTTGGTTATGTATCAATAATGCAACTAGAACATGACTTAGTTAACACATTAATAAATTATGTAAAAAAAAACCTTCACGAGGTGTGTGCGATACATTATAATTATTTTACCTGTTTGGAGGACATTTTCAATACAAATGGTCAAAATTTCACTTTTAAAATCACCCACCGGAATGGCCTTAAACGCAGGTTTGAATTGCTATTTAAATCATAGCATCTAAATTACTTTTTGAAACCACATTATGATTATGTGTACATAAAATTGTTGACCTTCCGTATTGAAGCGGTCGCGGTGTTTGCCGCCGAATCACCGCCGACAGATTGACTATCTCCCGTCACTTATCATTTGTATTCAGAGTAGGCTTATTGAATTTATTGTAAACATATAAAATTGCTATGATTTCGTATTGTGGCGTAGACTAAATTGCGAATGAGTGGTGCGTCTGAGTGTGGAAGAAAAGTCGCGAGTCATCGGAGCGTGTCTGCTTTCCTCCCATGGTTACATGACCGTAACATCACTTCACATTATTAATTAATATTTACTCTATAATTAGCGATAGTCTACTTTTTGGACAAAAATCAATAATCAAAATAAACCATGCAATTTAATAATTAATTTCAAAACGTTCTCATATATGTATCAACCAAGGCGACCGAGTCCGATAGATTGGCAGGCCATACAACTGGTTGTATAAACATTAGTGTGCTTAAATAATTGGTCCACCATCTTGATATTTTGGTGGTTAAAGTGAGTCTAGTATAAGTTTTATAATCCGTTTTGGTAAAATATAAATTAATAAATGTTTTTCAAAGGATGACAATGGCATTGTTCTGAAAGGAAATATTGACAATCGTTGCAGGAAACAGCAGCACAGATAAATCACAAAGAACCAATGCCATTTAATAAAAAATAAATAAATAACAACACAAAAGTAACAAAAAAAATAGTCAATGCTCTCATATTTCCCATTAAAATATGCACTCGTATTGAACCTAAATGTGAATCGATTGTTTTATTTGCTTTTTAGAATAATCATAATCATTATTGAGACACAAAAAACACATTTTATTTAATAGAATAATAAATATTAATATGCTTTGTGTGATTTTCTACGAATTAATAAATCATTAGTTCTGACAATTGTCTTAATAATCGTTTTTATGCAATATTGTACACTAATATGTTATTATGCAAATTGAAGAATAAGCGGAATAAATCAAAATTCTCAATAATTAAATTCAATGACCTTTTCAAAATTATTACGAGAAAGGGCTTTATATATCACGCAGTTAGCTGGACAAAGGAAATGTGCATACAGGTTTTATTATCGAGCTCTTGTCGGAAGTGTGAGAGATAAAGTTGTTTGTAATGATTTATCATACACAATGAACAAATTGATTTTTATTGTCATCGTTAAGGTTTGGTTAATGATAATAATTGTAGTGAGTATGTGGTCTAAAAATGCGACAACAATGAGCATTTCGTTAGCAAGAGAAATTGTGCGCACAAGGAAGGTTTCTCACTCTCGCTGCACGCAAGAATAACAATGAGGATGTTAACTAAAAGAGAAATGTATAACTTGCATAACCGCCGAACTAGTTAGTTAGCTATTACATCTTTTACATATTAAACCATGTGCCTCGCTGATAGACCGTAATCTTACTGAACCAACATAATTGGAAGATGCTTTCACTCTTTACATACAATCGCTATGGGAAATGATAACATACCTGGTGTGAAGAATTCCCCGGAAAGGCGCCTTAAATCCACAATCTGAAACAAAAAATATTTTTTTTAGATTCTGAAGGCATGTATAAAATAATATGTATGTATGCACATTGGATTGAATTGTTAATAGTGATAACGTCTGGGTCGAATTCTACAAATATTGTGCAAGTTACATTCTATAAATTTCAACGAGATAATTTGCTTCTAAATTATATGTATGAAGCAATCATTTATTTATCTAATATATATATATATATATATATATATATATATATATATATATATATATTACATAATAATACGTATATATATAATAATACGATAATACGAAACATCTTATGAAATAGACTTAGGTGTACAGAGTATTTAAATCTTTAAGTAACGTAAAATTTTACCTAATTGATATGAAAGGATAATTGATATGACATTTGTCAGTATTATAGAAAAAAGGTGAGAAAAATGAAGAAATAGCAATATATATATGAATTTCATCAATAAATATAACATATAAGGTCATGTTACTATATAAGGTCGCTCCTAAACAAGCCCTGTAGGTGGCAGAATTGGTGGAAGAGAGTTCAGCCAGGTGCACTAACTTGGCATACCCGACATAATATTATTTCTCTTTTACTGATCGTACAATTGGATATCTGTTATTTATTTTATGAGTGCAATAATTATTTAGATTTTATTTTTGTGTGGATATTTTATAAATTTTCATATTTTTATATTAAATATAAATTCATTAGCATGTTGCATATATTATTTTATTTATGTTGAGCATAGTATTAAAATACATAAGTATATTTATAAGGGAGTTTATAAGTAAACGCAAAAATATTTTGATATATTTTTTACTCTTAATTACGAATAAAAATGTATGTTTGTATGTATTTAATAATTATTATATAGATTTACGTGTCCCTGCCTACCTTAAAATAGTATTTTTTCTTATTAATATTCCACAAGGTGAACTCTACACTACACAAATATAATAATATAAAATTTCTTCATTCTTTATCTTTATTAGGTTGGACAATATTAACCACATTCACATAGTTTATAAACCAGGTCTAGATGATACAAGATTTAATGTGAGAATTTAAAAACATATCGTTATACTGCTCTTTGTTTTACATTTGATGCATTTTGTGTATAAGTGATTACATTTAATTGCCATTACCGTTCTGAAGAATGCGGACCATAATCACTCGTTGATGACATTTTGAGAGGTTTTGCTATCGTTAACTAAAACGGCGAATGAATTTAATTCAAATATAGTTAATAAATAATATTGCTTAGTAAAGAAATGTGTGGAATGACGTCAAACAGTGGTCTGGTTGAGAGAAGATTATGTACAGGAATGTCATTGTTGACACTACAACCAGTTCCTACACTACAATATTGGATATAATACAATATTATTATCAAGAGTGTTGTTCGTGAAATTTTTAATGTATTTATAAATACTTTATTAGTTCTCTTTGTATAATTCAGTATATCACTTGAAAAATATTCTATAGAAAGATACCAATACTAAACAAATTGTAAATAAAACCATTCATTTATACAGTTTAGGTTTGAACTAACTGAGAATATTTTAGAGGATGGTAGGGAATCTCAAGAATAAGTGAAAAGAATATAATTTAAAAGAAGTATTTTTTTTTATTATTATTAAATAAGAGAAAACAGTTCTCTGGAATACCAGAGAGCCTACATATCTATGTGAAATTGTATATTAACATAATTCCTTATTCTAAGGCAAATTAGGTACATATTAACATTTACAAAAAATAGAATAATAATATACAAAATAAACGAAAATAAAGTATATAAAGTGTATGTAAAAAAGGTAAAAAACTTAATATAATCAAATTTAATTAAATATTAGTCCTCTAAGGATAAATTTAAAATCAGTGAGGGTGTTGTGAAAGATATCTACTTCAGGTAAGGAGTTATTATAAAAGGACATTGATCGTCTAAAGAATGTATGGGACATATAATTAGTTCTTGCAAAATCTATTTGAAATGGAATGTATTGTTAATTAAAAATATTATTAGTGCTTTTGGTATCTTCAAATCAGCTGTTTCTAAAAAAATCTAAATACTCAGTAGTGACTGTCACTTATGTATTGTGTCTGTTATACGTAACAAATACTTATTTTAATAAATAATAAAAATATTTACTTTTCTTAACCCCCTAAACTATTCTGAGTTTGTTCAAGTCCATCATGTAATATATGAATTTTTAATATACATTTTTTTGAAAATGAGAGAAAACTATTTTGTTAAAGCACTAATAATATACCAGGACTAATAAAAGAACAAAATAATTGAAAATTTATAGTTCAATGGCTAAAAAACCATAATCATGAGTTTGAATGCATCTAAAATTTTAATTTTATTTCTACTGGAAAATCTGTATTACTTACAAAAACCGATTTTCTTGATTTACTTAATTATTATGACGCCTTGTGTAAATATAACATTTGAATAAGAAAATGGTTTAAAGATTCACACCCACAATTGACTTCTTTACAGGATCGAATTTCAGCTCTTTTACACGGGACTAAATAATCGTCAATAACCACATTTGGATATAAAAAAATATTTTATTTAATATTGTTCAGTACCAAAGTATGGTTATGGATTCTAAGATTACTTTGCGGAATAAATTGCGTCTTATATTGTCGTCCTCATTTCTCATATTATCTATTGTATACATTCTGAATGATTCATCATGTGTAATCAATTCTACGGACTTCTACTATAATTCCAAGATGCAGAAGTTCAACGAACGATGACTTTAAAAGGTATATAATTTATTTATTACACTTATATATAAGGATATGATATCAACAAATGAATAATCAAATTGCAAGCGAAAGTGAAAATTTAAGGCACACGCGAAAATTCTCTTGGTTCGGTAATCGTATTATAATAAATACACATACGGTGAAAGCATTTCACATTTATATACAAAGAGAGAACTTTGAATTGACAAATAGTCAGTTTGTCCAATTAATTTTTGAACAATTATTAAATAGTGTTACGGTGAATGCCATATTGAATGCTGAGTGAGCTTTTTGTGGGTCAGTGCATTTGAAAATAATAAATGTGTTTATTTTTTTAAAACAAATTTTGTGATATACGGTATTGAATTTCTAATTGTATGATTTGTAATGAATAAATCACAACACCCATTGCATATTTAACACCATTCGAGAATTTCCCGTTGTTCACTACTTTAAAAAAATATATCAATAGCTGAGTGGGTCGTCGAAAGGTTATAAAGCCGAGTGAATGCATCTTACTAAACAAGGTCGAACCGCTATAAACTTGCTTATTCTTTGTCTTATTTATATAGTTATAAACAGACCTAGTCCAAGTGGATGTAATGCAGTGTTTTGAAATATTCGGCCACTGCAACGATTTCCTTTAAAATATTGCTTATTAGTTTATTTTACTCGCTGATTTGTATACAAAACATTATATGATATAATTGTATTATTATGTTATAATATTGTTCTATTAATATCCCATAAAATTCCAGCGTAATAGCTCAGGGGATAAGACGCGTGGCTACAAATACTGTGGTCATGGGTTCAAATCCCGCTCAAGTCAAGATTTTTTCTAATTGATTTGATCGGTTATTACGACTGTGAGATCGGGAATAATATTAATAAAATCCCGATCGATCGTCTTGATCCAGGTTTACTCTGATTTCCTGTATTGTAAGGTAAATAGTGATTATTAAGTCGGTGACATGTGTAACTAGTAATGTTAAGATCACCGACAGACAATTAACACGTTGTTGTGTCTAAAAAACCCTCTCAAAAAAGCTCAATCAGAGATGTAGGTTCTCTGGAATTCCAGACGACTGTTTTCTCTTAATAATAATAATTAAAAAAAATAAAAACTCTAATATAATAATACATTTTAATATATAATGAAAATATAAACCACGTTTTCTAAAATTGCGAGCAATTTAAAACCTTCCTTTCAACACTGTCTGTTTATAATAGAACACATAGCTAATATTTATATTTATTGAACATATTACAATATACAGTTATTGAACTACCTTTAGAAGTATTTTTAGTATTATTTATTTATATTTTATGGTAGTATATATGTAGTTGACCGCAGTTGATCCATACTTGGCGATCATCTTACGGTAACCGCACAATGTCGGTTGACTTCTATTCGAGATCATAAAAACCATATGGTATATTAATTTAACCGGATTGTCAAATCGGAGAGAGCTGATGTATAAATAATTAATTGATGGTTTTCCAGCGAAGAAAGTATTAAATAACCTAGTATTATTTTCACGTAACTGGCATTATACAGTAAATCACACATATTGTGTGTGGAGCGTTCCGGCTATTGTTTAATTTTATGCAAGTGCATTTAAAACATAAACAAGTTAAATTAGCGTTATTTTATACCGTAACTTAATAATAATCAATGTGTACGTTTCTAATAACACAACAGTTTATGAATTGTTGCCTAATTCTATCAATATAATGTTGATGTCTTACGATTGAAGATCGCTACGCACACAAAAGAAACAAATACTAGATATAAATATATAAATTCTTTTTTTTTTAATAAATATAGATATTATGTAGTATATGAGCGGGTCATTGGATCGTACAACTGTATTATACCAGTTTCATGTAAATGAACTCGACGACATTTTACTACAAGATAACCTCCTTACTAAATACTAGTAAATGCATCCGCATTTTACAACAAATGGTTATTTTGACACAACTAGTTCATGAATAACCTTAATCTTACTCGTTTATAATGTATATGATTGCCATTAATATTAATAAACACTATTATAATTAAATTAGTTAGGTACAACTGAGCTTTTATTTTATTTATTATCAAAGGAATAAACATATCAATTAGTAGGTATAAATATACAGAATCGACTTTTAATTAGTTAAAATATTTTAAGGGAATTAAATCATAGTAATAAAAAAATAGTTGGGTTTTTTAGAAGATTAATATGTAACAACAGTGATTGAAAATCATCGTCGAAAACAAATGTGATTAAAGGAGAATTGAACATTAAAATTTGAATTTAATATAAAATATATTTTTTTAATATTCTTTGCTATTCTGTAAATCTTCATAATATATTCTAAATGATAAAGAATCCATGCTTTATTATAAGATTAGACAAGCCAATTAATTGTAATTTAGATAATTCAATTTAAAAAAATGTTTTGAAGCTTAATTGGTTCTCAATCTTGTTTTTTTTTTTATATTTATATTTAATTAAGACTGCAATTTTATACTAACCAGTAAAAAAGCGACCAACTGCTGAATGAAAGGACATGGGTTCTAATGAACTCATATATTTACTATTACTATACTGGGATATCAATATATTTTTTATATATTATATTCTAGTCGAGGAAATTTCACATCTTTTCTTACATTTGAGGATTTACCAATCATACAATATAATAATAATTTTATCTTAACTCGATTACAAATATGTGTAGTAATTATCACACGACCTAGGTTTACTTTTAGAGGAAATTACGCGTTTCTCTCACAAATGTTTTTTGCTATTGTTTCATTGATAAAAACTTGTTGTTGATGTTGATTATTTTAAACTGAATATAAGCATATCTCCCCGAATGTTGTTTGACAATCACCACATAATATAAATACTGATGATTTGCATTTGAAGAGGCCATGTGAAATAATAATGAGGGAAGACACAGTTCTTTAATGTGAGTATTGTGTGGAGGGCAGATGGAGTCAGTAACCCTCATATGGGTGTGGTCTTTTAAAAATAACACGTCTCATGGCGAGAGTCATCAGTTCATTTCGAGGAAAAAAAGATTAAGGCGTGGGTGTCATCAGCTCATTCATCCATTTTATTGTTCTTTATCAATAATAAAAGAAATCATAATATGTACTAATCCAATACAAAATATAAACAATGACAATACACACGTTAGATTAGTGTGGGTTTTATCGGGAGATATATATATATAATATGCAATGCGATCGATTGATTTCCAAATCAATGTTATCAGATTATTGGCCATTGAATGGTAATTTCCACATTTTGACAACACATAATGCTATAAATAATAAAATAATCAGTGTAACCTAAAATCATTAATTTATTTCAATAATTTGTCTCAAAACAATGTCTAATCGTTTCTTCAAAAAACCTGGCAACACTAGTTATTTGGCTAATATATTATAGGCTAATTTCTAAAAAAGTGAGCTATGAATATATAAAGTAATCAATTGGTTTGGATAAAAATGAAGATCGAAACTGATTGCCGACCTTTTTTTATTTAACTACAATAGATTCATATTTTCAATTTTAAAGATTTATTTAAATGGCATGTCATTTATAATCCGAGGCTTTTTTAAAAGGCTTAATTTTTTTTAATAATGTGTACATCTATCAATTATGAAAAATATAATTTTGCTTTAATAAAATTTTGCAAGTATGTATAACCCAAGCACATCAAATTAAATTATAATATATAATAAACTCAATGAAGTATGACAATGAACCAAATATAAGTTCCTTTTAATGATTTTTTTTATTTATTTATTTTCCGCCCCAGTGAGCTTTTTTTAGAGGGCTTTTTAGAAACAACAACGTGTTAAATGTTTGTCGGTAATCTTAACTATTACTAGTTACACATGTCACTGACTTAATAATCAGTATTTACCTTACTATACAGGAAATCAGAGTAAACCTGGATCGAGACGATCGATCGGGATTTTATTAATATTATTCCCGATCTCCCAGTCGTAATAACCGATCAAATCAATTTAAAAATTCTTGACTTGGGTGGGATTTGAACCAATGAGCACAGTATTTGTAGCCACGCTTCTTATCCCCTAAGCTATTACGCTGGTGAAATTAAAACAACCCTTTCCAAAATTTGTTTCAACACTTGCGTATGATGTTTTTAATTTTTCACACGTTGATTAAATAAATAATTTGAGAATTAGGCACCTAACCTAACCTAACTATTTTAATTGGGAATAAGATCTACTGAAAATAATATAACTTTTTGAATTTAAAAAAATCCTGTTTTTTCTGTTGATAAAAGAGGAAGTAAGAATGTCATAGTTGGCATCGGAGTGTCTTAATCTAATTGAAATGATATCAATATTATTAACAATATGTGTGCAATGGCACGAACATTCCTCGATTGGTCACGAACACAGTACAAATCAGTATCATAAAATATATCTGTTTTCACTGCAAACTTGATAGAAATGTACGCCATTCGAGCGAAAATCATATACAATTAATAATTATTTTCAATTTTGTCAACACATTTTACTAAGAATTAATCTAATCAATCGTCTTTTCAATAATCATTGAACACGTATATAGTATATTTTTTCCGTTAGTTCGTGAGAATGATATTTTTGTAGGTTTAAGCTTCGACCCATTTCAAAACACCTCATTAAAAATTAAAATTGCATCAAATTTGCCGTTAATTCTAGTAAAATTTTCATCCGTTACAGCGGTATTTTATAATACTACAATGTATCGAATGGAAAATGATATTCGCATGTCAATAAATAAAAACGTGTGACCGTTGTTATTTCATAGATGTGGGAATAAATACAACTGGATCGGAAATTATAATACTGTATGTAAAACGACACAATCGATACATTATTTACCACTCGTAGTCTATGGACCGAAACCATAAATTGATTCAATTGATGATTTTTTATTAAAAATAATTTCGTCTTCGACAACCCCAGTTTTAAAGATCGCAGACCCCATGAATCAGAGGTCAAACATGTGGTTACAAAAACCCTTCAGTATTCATCGACATATATATTGCTTATACATTCTTTAGAAAAAAAAAACAAAAAAAGAACAAGAGAATTTCTTATGCAATTTAACAAAGAACCATTTGTTCACATAATTTTTTTCCCCTTATATCCTGAAAGTACACGTATATGAATATAAATACACTTTCAAATAATAAAACTAATTTTATGACAATCGACTGTAGATTAAACTATAACCCATTTTATTAATTTGTTTAAATTAAATTCAGCCAATTTGTGATTTGAATAATAAAATAAAGCAACAATTTAATTAATTAAATTCTGGATTATATGGTGTAGGATTGTCAAAATATGATATTTAAAATTTCAAATAATAAAACTAATTATTGTATGACAACCGAGTATATGTACATTAATAGCCCATTTTATTAATACGTTAAAATTAAATTCAGTCAATCTGTGAATTGAATAATAAAATAACGCAACAATTTAATTAATTTAATTACTGGATTTTTTGGTGCAGGACAGCCAAAATTTATGTAAATCTAGGGATTTTTAGTGGGCATTTTAGTAATTAATTTAGCACATTTTCTTTGCTAAATTATTCTTATAATTTATTTGGGAATTATTATTTCCAGAATTTATCATCCATAATTTAAGCAATTCAATGAACCGAAATTTCTACTTGGCCTATAAAATATTTTTTTGATTAGCGATAAGGATTTCTACATTATTCTTCACTACCTTCAGTATCAGTTTACTTGTTCAAATAAGACATAATACTTTCTATTCTATTATAAAGCCCATATAAGGTTCAGTTTGTGTTGATGAAATACACAAAAAGTTATCAGAAGTTGACAATGCCGGTTTAGATAACAAACCAAGTGTGGAGCCGCTTTTAAGATTATATTAACAAATAAACATTCGAGTGGACTTATTTCTCAAATATTGCAATGCTATATAAGAAATATGGCCAAATAGATACACTTGTGATATTTATTCTCTCAGACAATTTTGAGTAGTACTACTTGAACCAAAGATATTCTAAAGTACTTAACATTGCTACATAAAAAAAGCTTTCTTTTAAATTCAAAAGCACGTTTAGAGATGAGAAATTTGACTCCAATCGGGTTAACCGGTTTTAACTATAAAATTATTCATCTGCTATTCCTCGTAAATAATACCGATAAAAGCTCATCGTCTCAATCTGTGAATATATATTTACAAATAACAAGCTATACTAAAATAAAACAATTTTATTTAAATATGAACCGTTTAAAAATATATGGTATATTGCATTGGAACGTTAATAATGTCCATTTGAGTATCTTTGGGTGTCAATTATTTTTTTTTTTCATAAAAAGGAAATGTATGGGGAAATATTACTATTGGGTATGTACACTAAATATGTAAGGAAAATTTATATTGTTGATGATAGCTCATGAGTTTAGTGTTTAAATAATTAAATATGTGTATGGCTAAATATTAAAATAATGTGTATTTTAAGCACTCACGTGTATGAATCAAGTCCTGCGAATTCCACTTCGCATTCCGCAAATCCTGACGGTGGATTCTTTGATATTGTAGTTTATTTTCACACAAATGTAGACACTGTTTTTAAATATTATTTTAACACGACAGCACGAGCATAATATCCGAATTGTTTAAATGACTTTGTATTGGAATTGCCTTGTACAAGAAGACGTCCACACTGGTCGACGTTTTCCGTCGTTGTGTTCACTTTGCGTAGAATGTACAGTGGGTCGACTGCAATTTGGCCGAGTGAAAAATTCACTTTTTAATTCAGAATATGCATTATTCAAGAGTCTAACTAACGAGACAAAAATCAACAAACAAACGAAAGTACCGCCAATTAGCGACAAAATACCATATAAGTGAATTTTCGCCGCGTTTATATTTTCTCATTCAGAAAAGTGCCTAACTTTCCACTAACAATCGCCACCTTTTCAAATAATATGCATTTTGAATAAGTAATAGGTATAGTTTCACAATCCTTATTAATTTTCATAACCATCCATTAATATTTTAGAAGAATTTTAAAATTCTTCCCACTACCTATGATGAAACAGTACGTTGATATGAATTAGGCTGTATTCTATTGAATAATTTCAATAAATAGTTAATAAAATTGATAGAACATTTTAAATACTTCTGTAACTCTTTAAATAACTGTAGGTAGAGCTCAGCAAATTAGCTTTCAGGTTTATAACTCTATAATAGTAATCATTTATTATCCCTCCAATATGATTTAAAGTTACCTTAATCGATTGTGTATTTCAATTGGAATTTGGGGTAAAGGAATGCTTTGCTTTGTTAATAGAAGAATAATATGCTTTTTTTAACAATTTTAATAAATAAAGCGATTACATTATAGATTTAAAAATTACTACAGCATTGATATTTGGTACGTTTTATACAGTAATCTTTTATCCGAAGTATTCCATATTCACCCCATTCTACGAAATTCAATTAAAAATATAATTTTTTTCAAGAAATAAATCAGTTAAATTTAAGAAAGGATTTATATCAATCAATCTTTCATGGCATAAAAGTTGATAAAAATCTTTAAAACGTCTTAAAAATCGTGTAAATCATGTAAATTATAATTAAAGTTTCTTAATTAACAATAAAATCATTTATGTGCTTTGAAAACTATTTTATTGGACGATAGAGCCTTAAATACTCAACATTGATGAAAAATAAATCATGAAACAATATTTATATAATTCAATGGTTTAGGTTAGGCAAATAAAATTTTTTGAACATATTTCATACATCCAGCATAAAAAGCCACAATTGAATCGAATTTAACATTCATTATTATTAGCTATATTTAAAATTAATGATTTTTATTGGTTTAATCAACAGATTATATATAATTTGATTTATAAACTTTACATAAATCACTGGGTTATCAAAGGTCATTCATCTGGCAACACCTGCTGTCACGTCTCGTGTCTCGACTCTCGAACGTGTTATCATTTTTGTAGTTAGGTAAAGAAAACAAAAACATTTGTAATAATTATCAGTTGTCGACTTCGTGCAGACACTCTCTGAATATAATTATCATATCATATTATTGTGTATACAACAATTCCCAATGATACTCAACATTCAATTATAGTTATGATTCCAATAAATTAAAAAAACTATAGAGAAGTATTAAACTACCATTTTTTTCTTTCGTTGATATTTATAGTTCAACTATGTTAGAGAAGACCTTTAGTTCGTGGTGTTTTCGTTCGTTTATCAGAAAAAAGTTCTTTCATCACGGAAGGTAATTAATATTATGTGAGACTAAACTGCTTGGTGTTCATTTTGTTTTTAAAACATTTTATTTGCTTGTTAAAAATATAATTTACTCGATGTGTATGATTGTGTAGCTTTATATTTCCAGTTATTTATATATACATTTTATAGAACTATGGCTACAATACTGAATGGTAAAAATCTCGCAGCTGAGTTAAATAATGAACTTAAGGAGGAAATTTCCAATTGGTCGCAGAAACACAAAGTACCGAATCTCACTTGTATACTTGTCGGTGATGATCCCGCGAGTTCTACCTATGTTAAAAATAAAATCATAGCTTCAAAAGTTGTCGGTAAGCTCATCATAAATAGATGGATTTAATTTAAATTAAAATGTTTTCATTTTAAGGTATTAATGGTGTTACAATAAATCTCGATAGTTCTGTGACGGAATCAGAATTGATTGCGAAAATTAATGAACTCAATAACGATGATAATGTTGACGGCATCCTTGTCCAATTGCCTGTTCCTAAAGATATTAACGAGAGAAATATCTGCAATGCAATTTCTCCAATAAAAGATGTGGACGGATTTCACATTGAGAACGTTGGAAAAATGAGTTTGGACATGAAAGCTCTTATACCATGTACTGCTCTCGGGGTTATAGAAATTTTGAAGAGGTACTGCTGAAATTATATGAGTATATTTCAAATTAACTCTTATTAAATTATTGTTTAGATATAAGATTCCCACGTTTGGAAAAAATGCTGTTGTCATTGGGAGATCAAAAAATGTTAGCCTGCCGATTGCAATGCTTTTACACACCGATGGTAATCATGAAGCTAAAGCTGGTCTCGATGCCACTGTTACAATATGCCACCGTTATACTCCCCCCGATCAATTGAATTTTTATTGTAAAAATGCCGATATCATAATTACCGCTACCGGTACAGGAATATACATAAGTATATATTTTTTTAAAATACTCACTACTTCTATATTTCAAGGTATCCCGAAATTGATAAAGGCAGATATGATAAAACCTGGAGCGACTATTATCGATGTTGGTATTACGAGAATAACATGCCCGGATACTGGAAAAACCAAATTAGTCGGAGATGTTGACTATGAAGGTGATGAACTTCGTATTTATTTTATGATAGATTGTGTGAAATAATTTTATATTAAAATTTTTAGAAGTATCAAAAATTGCTGGTGCCATTACTCCAGTACCGGGAGGTGTTGGGCCTCTGACTGTTGCTATGCTGATGAGAAATACTTTTGAAATAGCAAAGAATAGAGTTAAAGATTTATAATGACTAATTAAACCTATGTATTTGAATTGTGCAATTACATATTAAGTATAGTCTACATTCCCAATGCTTTAAATTATTTGTATTCAATACAATTTATTAAATAAATAAAAAATCTGACGACAAATTTATTTATATAGTATCATTTTATATGGCAGTACTAAGATAACCTCTGAAGGTGACAGCTATCATTATTTTTCAACCAAATTATTACAAGAGTAAAGGTTATTATTTATTACATGGCTAGTAACTTTTGGCGACGAGGTAAAATATTAATCGGAACCTTGGCCATTCTGCATGTGTCCGTCCATTTTTTAAAACCTTTGGTGGTTCCTAAGAAAACTGAACAAACAGATTTAATATCCATAAATCATTTTGACCCAAAGTAAAAAAAATCATCTTCCATTATTTTAGGTACAAAATTTATCTATAAGATTAAGTGATTGCCATCTAATACATGTTAATTGTTTTTAGATGTCATTTAATAAAGCTCGCATATTTTTCAATAAATGTGACTATAGATTTATCTCCAATATGTCCAAACCTAAAGTACTCGTAACTAGACCAGATATTCCAGAGCCTGGTTTAAGTATTTTAAAAGAACAGTAAGATTTGATACAGAGTAATTCATATGTTAACTTATTATTAATATTGATTTGTAATATTTTAGCTGTGATATCACAATTTGGAATAAAAACACACCGGCACCTAGAGAATTTGTTTTGCAAAATATTGCTGATAAAGAAGGTCTATACTGCTTTCTAACAGATAGTATCGACAAAGAACTTTTAAATGCTGCTGGACCAAGCATTAGAGTTATTTCCACATTTTCAGTAGGTTATGACCACATTGAAATAGCAGAATGTAGAAACCGACAAATAAGAATAGGCTATACTCCTGATGTGTTGACCGAAGCTACTGCTGAACTTACTGTAATTTATTTTTCTAATAAAAATGTGTTTTCTGTAACACTGAATTGATTATTTTTTATTATTTCCAGATAGGACTTCTTTTGTGTACTTCTCGTCGATTGATTGAAGCTAACAAAGAAGCCGTTGAAGGTCTTTGGAAGACATGGACACCAAACTACCTCACCGGTCCAGGACTTATGAATGCTAATATTGGCATTGTCGGCTTTGGACGAATTGGACAATCTGTCGCAAAGAAGCTCAAGGCTTTCAACACAAAACAAATATTTTACTATAATCGTTCAGATAAGACAAAAGAAGCTATTGAATCGAATGCTTTAAGAGTGGATTTTGATTATCTTTTGAAAGAGAGTGATTTCGTTATCTGCTGCTGTGCATTGACAAAAGAAACTCAAAACATGTTCAACTATGAAACATTTTCAAAAATGAAATCAAATGCAATATTCATCAATACAAGCCGTGGGGGACTCGTGGATCAAGAAGGTTTGATAAAGGCTCTACAAGAGAAAAAAATTCACGGTGCAGGTTTAGATGTTACCACACCAGAACCCCTTCCGATGGATAATCAACTATTTAAAATACCCAATTGCGTAATATTTCCTCACATCGGCAGTGCTACTATAGAAGCCAGGTCAGCAATGGCAGCATTAGCTGCAAATAATTTGGTAGCCGGTTTAAAAAACCTAGATATGCCAGCAGAAATTAAGTGAATTATTTTTTTGTACAGATATGTTAACTATTTATTACCTTTATGTTATTAACATTATTAATAAAGAATTATGTATTTACTTTATTTGTTCTTTTATCAATATTGAGTTAAAAGTTTTTACTATTCTATTATTAATATAAAATGAGCATTGTGCTTGAGTAAAAAAACCACACATAGGATAAAATAAGTTACAGATAGAGGAGCACACCAAGGTTTTCATATGTGAAAAAGAAAAAAAATATTAGAAAGGAAATGCAGGAAAAGAACATCCATTAAAGATTTGAATGAACTCAGCAAGAATGTAATAAATAATAATTAAAATATAGTGATTCAGGAAACAGGGTGGTATTATAGACATTTTTAAATTTTAGCAGTGTGCCATGGTATTTTATATATTCAGTAAAAAAAACATTTATGTGTATATATTATTTAATATTTAAATAAACATCACAGACAGTTGAAAACGATTTTACTAATTGTTGTATTATTCAGTGTGCTCATGTTGAGCTGCCGCTTCCCTCCATGTATTTTGAGTAATTTCTACAATACGTTTCCACCATGGTGATTTTCCGAAGAAATAAACACTGCTAATAGTTATGAAAATCCAAGATAAAATCAAATAATAATCGATTTCTTTTTCAATCATACTCGGTACTGGTCCTTGAAAATCTTTCGTTTGAACAACCAGCACTTCTTCTTGCAAATCGGTATACGTTTTAATGAACTTAGCAAAAGCATAAATGTTGTACTCGGTTCCATTGAATTTGGCTACGGGACGAGCATTGTGGAAAAGCATTAATGTGGGAACTCCAACAATTGCAAACTGGGTATTGGCACTGTGATACTTTCGAGAGTCTATGGCTAACATTTTGATATCGGGATAAGCTCTAGCAAGGGCATTGAAATGAGGTGCAGCTGAACAACTAAACGGACACACTGTAGAATAAAACAAAACTAACACACACATAGCTTCACTACTTTTAGTAGTTACTTCAGGATCGGAAACCAAATTCTCTAGCAAATTCGTATAGTTTACAATGGACGCGCTCTGATTGAGGCGTTCGATCGTTATATTACTATCGATCTTTTTACAAACGACCATTTTTTTAGTTGCATTGGTGGCAGTTGTATTAGGTGATACGACCTCTTCTGTGCTAGTTAGAGTTTCATTTGATTTTGGCGTTTCACAAAAACATGATAAGACACAACCTAAAATTTATTACATAGGAAATATGAAAATTGCTGGTAATCTCATTTTAATGTAAGCTAACGATACTTACAAAAATAAATAGAAAATATCAAGAGTAGCCTCCTATTTCGGAATATCATTTTGGAAGTGCAAAGTGTGATGATTCTTCGATATCATATGTCAAAATGTCATGTATGCATGATATCAATAATAATTCATCCAAAATTCAAATGTTAGATCTAAATTAATGAAAAAAAGAATTTGATCGTTTTTTTTATGATTCAAAACACATGACCTTGCAGATGGATAATTAATAATTAATATTAAATATTTGTAATGCATAAATTTCCAATGACAGTTGAGATCGAGATGTAAACATCACATTAGGTGTCAGTTTGAGATAGATTTTGAATCGTCGTTGACGTTTGATAAAAAATAATCATTGGAAAATGACAATTTAGTTGAAAGTGTGCGAAAATGTCATGTACTGCAGAAGAAATCGAGAAGAAAAGAAGAGAAGCAATTAAAAAAAGATGCAGGATGTCTCCTTATCCCACATCAAGGAGTCTGGCCAAAACACCAATTCACCAAACACCCCCATCACCTGCTTCCAAAATAACCTCTGGAGTATGCTATTTAATTACCGAGTCTAGATTTGAAGTGAAGCCTTCCGGCTTTCATGAAAAACTTATTGATGTATTTAAATCTATTGCCTCGAAATCATACAGTAAGATTTATTATTATTAATACATTCGAAGAATTTAAGAATAATGTAACAATATTACTTATTCCAGATCCCGAAACAAAATTGTGGAATTTTTCCCTAAATCACTATGAAGAGTTTCAAAAGAAAGTAGCTTCTCTAAAACCCAATTTAGTAATCGGTTCTATCCCCACATATGTATTGAATGTGAGTTTGTTGTTATAATATATCTTACACAAATAGTCCAGTGTTTACCAATACCAGTGTTTTCGTCACAAACTATTACTGGATGCTTTCTTTAAATTATTAATACCTAAACTCTGTTATGTCTTTTTCCTTTGTCTAGATCTTAAACTACCTGGCTTGTAGTACAATATTTCCAATATTATACTTACATTTTCCACAAAACCGACAACCCAATATTAAAGCGATAATAATTTGAGTTACATCTACACTCTTGTACAATTACTAATTTCATAATTCTATATTGTCCTGGTGCTGAAAAGGATTCTAAAGATTCCTAAAAATCTTACGTTCTTAAGGGTTAATATCTATCAATTTAAAACTACCCAAATGCTCAGTATTCTGACATACATGTCCCATGAGAATAATTCATTAATATTAATACAATAACTATTTTATAGGTGGCACGAGAAAAACTTTCTGAAAAGCTCATTGATATTTCTAAAATTGAGAACACTTTGAGAGAAAAATTAATGCCTTTTCAAGTTGAAGGAGTGAGGTATACTGATTATTAATAAAAACTGTAGCTCAATATCAATTGGATGTTTTATTTAGGTTTGGGATAGAGAAGAATGGACGTTGTTTAATTGCCGATGATATGGGGTTGGGAAAAACATTTCAAGCACTCGCTATCGCTGGGTATTATCGAGAAGATTGGCCTTTGCTCATAATCACAACATCATCAATGAGGTAATTTTTTGTTGTTGTAAATATCTTATTAGAATACTGACTAATTGAATTAATATTATAGAGAAATGTGGCAAAGTAAAATTCACGAATTGATGCCTTCAATACCAATGATGTCGATTGTGTGTCTGTCGTCGGGGAAAGAGCAAAGTTTTCTTTTAGATAAACAAGTACAAGTTGTAATTGTGAGTTATAAACTCACCACTCTCTGTACTGAAATGCTCGTTAATAAACACTTCGGAACAGTTATCATGGTATTACAAATATTGTACGCTAAAACTAATGGGGAAGTTATTCAATAGGCATATACATATTTTTAGGATGAATCACATCTAATCAAAACACGCAAAGCTCAATCGACTGATGCCGTGATGAAAATTACAAAGAGATCAAAACATGTGATTCTCTTGAGCGGAACACCAGCTTTGTCACGACCTTGTGAATTATTTACCCAATTGCAAATTATTGAACCGAGATTTTTTAATGGATTTATTGAATATGGTTAGTGTATTTTTTATCGTTGTAATAATGAGCTTAGTCTGTATAATAATTTTATCAGGTAAAAGATACTGCGATGGGAAGATGACCACTTTTGGCTGGGACATGAGCGGACAATCAAACTTAAAAGAATTACAAATTATACTAGCCAAGAGATTTCTTATTAGAAGAACTAAAGACCAGGTGTTGGACGGATTAAAAGAAAAATCGAGGTGAGCATTTTTAAGTACAATGTGTATTAAAGTCATACTTCTTAATTATGTAAAAATTATTTCAGGCAAACAGTCATTTTGAATTCCACCTTGTTAGATATTAACGATACAAAACAAGAAGTCCTATCGCAATTAGCAACTGAATACAGTAAAAAAAAAGCTGCCGACAAACATTCTGCACTCTTAACATTTTTCAGCGAAACTGCCAAAATTAAAATACCCGCCATTAAGTTAGATTTCACTTATTTATATGGGATTTCAAAATGTTAAATTATATTTTATATGTATTTTTAGAAAATATATCAGGACGGTAGTGAAAGAGGACGAAAAGTTTTTAGTTTTCGCCCATCACAAAGTTGTCATTGAAGCTATTTGTCAAACATTAGATGAAACTAAAACCAGTTATATTTGTATTGATGGAAATACTAAAGCAGATATTCGAAATGTTTGTTAAATGCGACTTTATAATTAAATATGTATATGTAATTTCAATTTGGTTACAGCTTCTAGTCGAAAGGTTCCAATTCAAGGATTCTTGTAAATGTGCAGTGCTTTCAATAACTGCCGCAAATGCCGGATTAACCCTGACAGCTGCTCAATTGGTTTTATTTGCTGAACTACATTGGAATCCAGGAGTATTTTAACTGTCTAATTTAATCAGATGAATTGTTGACACTAATGTAAAATATGTTCTAGATTGTTACCCAAGCAGAATCGAGAGCTCACAGAATCGGACAAGAAGGAAACGTTTGTATTAGATATTTAATTGCTAAAGGCACCTCAGACGATTATATGTGGCTGATGTTGGAGAAAAAATTACAAGTACATAATTGTTGATTTTGACATGAATAATTTTTATGATTATTTAAAACAACTATCTATCTATTTTAAAGGTATTAAATAAAGTCGGCCTGAGCAAGGATACATTCGAAAATGCCAATTCAACTTCTCAAGTGAGTGTGAATGAATTTATAATGAATGTGATAAAATGTACAAGAATTCACTTTTTCAGGAATCTCTCGATTCAAGTCTGATCACCAGTTTTTTCTCATCACAAAATGATTTTATACCGGGCACAAATTTGAGGAAAGATTACGAATTGGAGAGTACAAGCTCAACTAATATGAACTGTTCAATAAATTCTGTGTTTGATGATGAAGGAGATGAATTATTAGGGCAGTTGAATTTTTAAATTAAATTAAAAAATTTGTAAATATTTTTTTAATAATGTGAATGTTATAATAATAAATATAAAGAAAAATTAAACCATTCTAATATTAATCATCAGTAAACATGAAATTGAATGCTATAGTAATTAAAAATAATTTATCTTAAAATTGGATCATCTTCACTGCATTGCAACAGGGGAAGTCCTCTTCCGATTGAGGGAATAGACTGAAAATTCAATTCATATTGAATGTGTATGTTAAAGTGTAAATTTATTGATGTGATATACTCACTTTGAGTCTGAATGTAATGGGTAGGTAGTTTCTGATGAAATTGTGAAAATCTCGGTAAGTAGTAACAAGATTAAGTCTGGCCATTTCCGTTCTTAAATTCTCAACATGTTTGTAAAAATCGCTACTAGTTTTTCCGACCAAATTGACAATGATAGCCAAATCCTTGATGAATCTTTCGGATCTCATTTCAGTTTTTATACCATATCTATTAAAAGAAAAATAATCAATATAAAAACAATATCACATTCATAACATGACAAAAATTAACACTCACTTATCCTCCAACTGACTTTGAATAAATTTATAAAGTTTCGGTGTAATCCACTGCTCTTTCATGTATAATTTCTCCTTTTTCTTTGTTGCATTTTTTGAGATCTGATTTTTGTTTTTTGGAATTTGAAGTCGTTTGTTGTACAATACAGATTTTTTTCCAATAGGTTTTATTATATTTCTATAAATTGGTTTAGCCTTAACACTCAACATGTTTTGTACAATATCATCCTGAAAGAAATATAATGTAAAGTACAGTTATAAAATAAAAAAATAAATAGTAGATATATTTCACTCACAACTGCTTTCTGTTTTGTTTCATTTATAGTTTTTAATTTGTCCAAATACTGCACCAACTCTGTTTGATCAATTTTCTTAATGTATTGTGTCTTATTCTTTAGTGAAAGCATTTTATTTTCAACAAGCTCTGAATCGTCCACGGTGGCAGATTGTAAAGCATCTGGACCTTCCAAGTCGTCTTCGGTCATATTATTAGCAATTTCATTATAACTAATTTGATTATAATTATCAACACTGTTTGCATTATTATCGATGCTGTTCGTTTGTTCGGAGGTGGTCTCTTCATAATGAAGACGATTATTTGTGAATCTCGGTGTGTGAAATATTTTTTCGCTATTATTGACGGTCAAATTGAATGTTCTAGTGTTGGTTCCATCAACTGATGAACTAGCTGAGGGTTCTGTGGCATTTAAAGCTTTGGATAGTTCTAAATGACTATTTAACATTGCTATTTTCTTCCCGGGAAGGCTGACTCTGACAGTTCGATGTTTTGGTGTGGATCTTGCATTTGGATCCAAGAACATATTGCTATGGTATTTAATCGAAAAACGACCTTTCGTCAAATGTGCATCATTATCAAACTCACTATGATCTCCACCAGTTTCGTCTGGTTCATTATTTGCATAAAATTCCATGGGCTCTTCTTGCAATTTTTCAAATTGTTCTACCGGGAGTTCAATATTATTTTGTTCAACTTCAATCACATCTAAATTACTTGAGTTTGATTCTTTGGGAAAACTTGTTTCAGGATTCACTTGAAGAGATTTTACTCCACTTACTGACTTTGATGATTGATTCATTATTAGGTGAGAATTTTTTAAAGTGGGAACAATTTCAGTATCCATTATCTCCTCTTCATCATCATCTTCTGTGGGTAATTTCAATGATATATTTTCATCTTCGGAAATTGGGACTAAATTAGTCTCAGCAATAGACTTGTTAAGATATTCATCAGTAGGAACATTTGTATTGTTGTCATCTTTTTCTATTATTTGAGAATGAATAATGCTTTTTGTATATTCTATTGATTGTTTATCGGCAAGAATTTCTTCTTTTGATGAAGATTTATCAAGAACTGATAGTACATTATCGGGTTGTGAAAGATTCAAGTTTTTCACTGAAAGACGATTAGACCTCCTTTTAACTGGACTATCAACAGATACACTCATATTTTTCACAAATTTAATGGAAACTTCATTTGGTTTCAGATTATCAATTGTATTTGATACTTTTGAAGTATTCGAGTCCTTTGGATTTTCAAAAACTTTTGGCATAGATACATCACTGATATTTTTATCAACATCTGGTATTTTCTCAATAATTGTTTTATCTTGGGGATTAATCAAAGCCTGCTGATTGTCCGATGATACATTCTTTTTATCCAATGTTAAATTGACATCAGTTATGTTTGAAATGGACGAAATCATGTTCCTTTGGAAGCTAATACCGATATTGGATTCTGAAAAATCTGGATTGATATGTGATCGGTTGTTCATTACATTTTGTAGAGAAGATGATTGTTTAGTGATTGGTGTAGATTTCGGTTCTAAAAATGTATTAGTGTCAATGACAGTAGGTTTGGATATTTCAATATTATTTTTCTCCATTGTTAAAGTTCCTTCATTAGTGAAATCACCTTTTGGATTATCGTTTAACATTGACATTCGAGACAATCTCTTTGATGACCTCCTAGGATTATTTATTTTTGAGGTTTCTGTAGACTGATTTAATGAAGTTTCCATGTTTTTCTGAAAACTACTCCCAATGTTTATGGTAGAAGCTCCCATTTCAGTTTCAGTATTATTGATGGATGAGTGTATATTTTTATTTGACAAGTTTTGCCTCAAGCTGTTTGATAATTTTGGAGATCCATATTTGTTAGATAATCTATTTATCTTTTGAGATTGATCATTACTCTCAATCAAAGAAGTATTTAAATTCTCATCTTCGACTTGTGGAGCATGGTTAGATCTTTCTGTATTTAACAAAGATTGTGTTTTATTAACATTTTGAGTTTCAATTTCGTTTTGAATCAAATTATTTTCAACATGTTCATTAAAGCTGTTTCCTGGTGTGGAATTTGATTTTAATATTTTGGATGTTCTTAGTGAAGTTTCATTTCTCTGTGACAAATTTTCGTGTTGAGGTTGATTTATATTCTCGACAACTTCTGGTATAGATTGTGATATTAATCTATTAGATGATCTTCGAGACTTCTCCTCGATCACTGAATCATGATGACTTTTTGAAATGGAATTTTCTGCTTTTTCAATATCAATAGTGTGTGTATCAGGTTTTGTATGTTCCAAATTTTTATTATTTATTTTTTTATTATTTTCATCCAACAATATTTCAATTTCACCATGTTTTAAATCATCAACTTGTCGACTCATGTCATTTGAAATAGGCTCCTCAGAGTTTTCTTTTACAGGTGATGATGATGAGTTTGATGAAGTGGTTTCATCTTCAAACTCATCATGAATATTATATTGATTCAATGGTATGTTAGAATGTCTCAAAGGATATATTTTTTTCACAAAATCTGCTTCTGTATTTGTATTTTCCACATACCTCTCTGATCGACGTCTGGCTTCATCTGATCGTCTTACCGGTGGATTTGTCCGTTTTGCTTTCATTTCTTCCAGGACTTGTCGATCAATATCACTTTGGTTAATTGCTTGACTCATATCATCAGATTCTTCTTCCATCCTAAGCCAGGTACCGACTGACTGTCTTTTCATTTTAGGAGTTTTCCCATCAGTATCGATGTTGATTGAATGATGAGTATTATTTTTCAAGGAAACTTCCTGTTCTCTATTATTAAAAGCCTGAAAAATGAAATTTGTGTATGAGTAAATGATTATTATTTTCAATGAACAAAAAAATTAATATAAATTTAATAACCTTTGCATTTCTAACGGCTTCAGGTAAATCTTCTTTTACAGCAGACATATTTCCGATAATAGTCCAAGAATTTGATGGTTTTGAAGAAATAATTTCTTCAACATTCTCCAAATCAGGTAAGGTATTATTTTTGTTCACCGATACATGGGCCTTCTCTTCGGAATTAGAAGATTCTTTAATGAAATTTAAATTGTTTGACTTTATACTTGGTTCTGCTATGATTTCTGAGTTTTTACTGGGTGATTCCCTTTCCTCCATAATATCAGAATGAATTTCAAATTTCTTTGTTGAATGATATAAGCGGGACAGTCGAGGTCTATTTCTAGTTGTATTTTGAGTATTGGGTGAAACATCACCACCGATCATAGTAGATGAAGCTAACTGTCGCCATCTATCAAAATTTGTAGTATCTGATGCAACACTAGATGGAGACAGGTCTCCTTTATCATTGTAATTATTTTCAGCATCAGTCATTTTATTAATCTGCAATGATAGCCTTTTTGAAATTCTTAGTTTCAAAGAATTCTCTGGATCTCCAATGACTTCTTCGTTTTCTACTCCATTTGTAGATTCTTCCGAATCAGATATTGCATTTGCAAAGACAGATTTCTTTGGGTCTGTAACTTTTTTAACATTGAACAACGACTTTGATTGTAAAGGTTTGCTCGTTATAAAACTAGTTTGGTTTTCAATTATACCAGTGTCGTTTGCAGCTTTTCTTATTTTTGATTTCAATAAATCTGGAGAATTGGAGGTATTTCTTTTGCCAAGTTTGGAAATGTTTGTTTGACCATCAGTTCCAGTATCACAAATATCATCTTGAGATAAAGCCTCAATAAGTGCTGATTTTTTGGCATTGGTTTTTTCACTATTCATTAGTAATGATGTTTTAATTGGCACAGCGACGCTTTCCTCAAAGTCATTAGTAACTTGCATATTTTTTATTTGAGATTTTTCTGATACACGATTGCTATCATTAGATGGTTTTTTTGATAACTTTGGTGGTTGTTGGGATTGATTGACATTCATTGCATCAATTTGGTCAGGTTCAACTTGGCTTGTATTGGTAATTTGTTCACCTGTGATTGATGATTCAGTGTCCGATAAGGCATCAGCAAAAATAGATTTTTTAGTTTGTAATGCATCATTGTTTAGTCTAAATAAGTGTTTAGATGTTAATGGTCTACTAGATTCAAAGTTGTCTATCTGTTCTGGAACAGTGTGGTTAATTTTTTGTGAAGTTTTAGTAACTTGATTATTAGCATTGGTAACTGAAAGAATATCTTTTTCATCACCATTTTTACTTTTCGGAGAATCGTCAGTTTTAAGGACATTTTCTGAGCTAGTGTGATCCACCAAAGTTTTAGTATGTTTACTATGGTTAAATTGTTGAGAAGGCATAACTGACATTTCAGCATCAGAAAGTGCCTCAGCAAAAATAGATTTTCTTTGTTTTTCATTATTCATTTTGAAAAGAGTCTTTGTTTTCATTTGCTTGGTATTATCAAACTGATCATGTTCTTCAATTAATGTTTGTGAACTTTTAATAGGTTCATCCTGAGTGAGTTTACTATTGTTAAATGGTTGAGAAGCCATAACCGACATTTCAGCATCTGAAAGTGCCTCAGCAAAAATAGATTTTCTTTGTTTCTCATTATTCATTTTGAAAAGAGTTTTTGTTTTCATTTGCTTGGTATTATCAAACTGATCATGTTCTTCAATTAATGTTTGTGAACTTTTAATGGGTTCATCTTGAGTGAGTTTACTTTTGTCAAATGGTTGAGAAGCCATAACAGACATTTCAGCATCTGAAAGTGCCTCAGCAAAAATAGATTTTCTTTGTTTCTCATTATTCATTTTGAAAAGAGTCTTTGTTTTCATTTGCTTGGTATTATCAAACTGATCATGTTCTTCAATTAATGTTTGTGAACTTTTAATAGGTTCATCTTGAGTGAGTTTACTATTGTTAAATGGTTGAGAAGCCATAACCGACATTTCAGCATCTGAAAGTGCCTCGGTAAAAATAGATTTTCTTTGTTTCTCATTATTAATTTTGAAAAGAGTTTTTGTTTTCATTTGCTTGGTATTATCAAACTGATCATGTTCTTCAATTAATGTTTGTGAACTTTTAATGGGTTCATCTTGAGTGAGTTTACTATTGTTAAATGGTTGAGAAGGTATAACCGACTTTTCAGCATCAGCAAAAATAGATTTTCTTAGCTTTTCATTATTCATTCGCTTTTTATTATCAAACTGATTGTGTTCTTCAATTAATTCTGGTGAACTTTTAAATGGTTCATTTTGAGAATATATATTATGAATTTGAGAGTTCGCATTTGAAGCTTCAATATTATGAGCATTCTCAAGGAAAATAGATTTCATAGGTCGGACTTCTTTATCCATTAAATCAATATTTTGAGAAGTCACTGTTTCATTAAGTAGGATTTCTCTAGAATCATGAAGATCTGACTTTTGAGATGTAATAGTTACATCCGAAAGAGCATCTGCAAAAATAGGTGGTTTAGATTTCAATGGACCGCCAGTACCAAAGAGTGTTTTGGCTTTTTTGGGTCTGTGACTTTCGAAAATTTCAGTATGTTCTGGAATATTTTGATCAATATGTGTTAGAGAATTTCTTGAGTAACTTGATGTTTTTTTATTCAATGAATTATTATCCATCAACTCTTCAAATATATATTGGTTGTCTCGGTGAGTTTCTGCACTATGTCGTTTGTCCAATGGACTTTTAGTTTTATTTAATTTTTGTGATAACTCTTTGAAAGATATTTCTTGTGGAGGTTGATTGTCATCATCGTCTGATTGTGCAAGTGCTTCAAAAAAATTTGAATTATTTTTGGTACCATTGTTAGGAAATAATGTCTTGGCCGGTTGTTTAAGAGGATCAACATCGAAAAATTCAGAAACATCAGAATCGTCATCTTGATTATTCTGAGATAATATGTCAGCAAAAGGTTTTTTGGACGTTTTCTTTTGTTGGAAAAGGTGTTTCCGTTTTTGATTGATCATCTCTCCCAAACTAATATCAGATAATCCATCACTGCAAATAGAGAGTCGGGACTGGGAAAAATTGTTTGATTTTCTATCAGGTGGGAAAAAAGATAACCGATTTTCTCCCAGTGAAGTAGATGGCCTATTGTAAGACTGAATCTGGGAGCTATTATACTCTTGAAGATTACTTTGAGGTTTGCTGTTGAGTAGATTGTTTTGAATTTTGTTGGGTTTTTTGAAAAAACCACTTTTGCGTTTTCCATATACAAAAGTTGTAGACATGTCGGGCAAGGAGTCGAGCGAAAAGTCCTCAGTATTATCTTCATTTTGAACTCCAATGACTCTAACACTTTGTCTAAAATGGTATAATTCAGTAAAACTTTGTAAATGAAAGAGGATCATTATGTTGTTTGAAATATGTACCTTCTTTGCACTATAATACTGTCATACTGGCGTAGATTACTCTTGTTCATTGCATAGTCATTCCCGAGTGATTGCCACCAATCTTCGTCTGTAATTAGTAACAAGTAATGTATAGTGATCGTGACAGTAGTAACAGTAATAGTAATAGTAACAGTACTAGTAATAGTAACAGTAATAGTAATAGTAACAGTAACAGTACTAGTAATAGTAACAGTAACAGTAATAGTAATAGTAACATCACCGACCCGTGGCTGGTATTTGTTCAAGAGATCCGTCACTCAGGACCGACGCCTCCTTGAAGCTGTTTCTGCTGTTTCTGCTGTTTCTCCTGCTTCTTCTGCTTCTGTTCATCTTCGATACTTTCTTGACGCCGTCACTTTTCAAACACAACCGTCAACCAGTAACGGACTTCTTTGTGGCTACTGACAAACCTTCAATCTCAGAAATCATTCATACATATTGGAAATATCTCCATAACTAAGTAAAATTTTATATTTTGCCTTAAATATTTTGACATAATACAAATGTAAACAATTCGTTTTTAAATGATTAAAAAATATATAAATACAATAAAAACAAAACCAATGATGTTTCAAAACACATAACTTGTTAGGCGTTTCAGCTGGTTTAAAAATATTAACAATATTTATTAAAAAATCGAATATTAAAAAAAACAGCTGATTACACCCTTTCTACGTGCGCTGTGTTTACTTCAACACAGCTGAATTTATTATTCGGATAAATTAATTTGAACACCTTATCGACAAAAGACTTGTTCATTTTGAAATAATTAAACCTGTTGAACGATAACGATTTGTCTATGAATATGAGCTTTGACATAAGTTGTGATAGCAGCTGTCAGTGGCGGGGAGGCCGCGTACTTGGGTGGACGCTGCTTGTTGTGTTCTTGTCTTGTAATCTTGTAATCTTGTAATCTTGTAATCTTGTGACCGGCCGCACTCTTGGTTTTGTTCAATGGTCTTCGCTTGCACACTTTATAATTAAACAGAAATACGAGTCGCCAATATTTTGGTTGGCTGATGAAAATCTATCCATGTTTACAAAAAGAAAAGCGATCACATTGAACTACTACTTCGTTGTTGCGATCTTTGAAATACTAACTACAAGATTAGTCAAATATCCCAGTTACAAGTAACATAACATGCGTAGGAATCTTACATTAACCATGAACAGAGAATTAACCACGGAAACAGAATTCATCGACAGCGATACCGAGCACTCGTTGATAGGCAATGGAAGAAAACAGAAAAATGGACAAGCAAATAGTTCCTCCTACAAGATCGAGGATCAAGAGAATTCTTGGCTTGTGGCCGTTCAGATGTTCATCCCTTTTCTGTTGGCCGGCTTCGGAATGGTCGGTGCCAGTCTACTGTTGGACTTAGTGCAGCATTGGCCGGTTTTTCTTAACATATCCGAAGTTTATATCCTCGTCCCGGCTTTGCTCGGTCTCAAAGGGAACTTGGAGATGACCTTAGCCTCGAGACTCTCCACTCACGCTCACATGGGACACCTGGATAGTAGCCTTATGCAGTTGGTCACCGGAAATTTGTGTCTCGTGCAATGCCAAGGAGTACTCGTTGGATTCCTGGCTGCTATGGCTGCTGTGATCATGGGGTGGGTTCCCGATGGCGAGTTTGACATCCATCATGCATTACTACTATGTGCCTCATCTGTACTCACCGCTTCCGTAGCTAGTTTTTTGCTCAGTGGAGTAATGATAATGGTTATCTTGGTATCCCGAAAACTTAATATCGATCCTGATAATGTAGCTACGCCTATTGCCGCTAGTCTTGGTGATTTAATAACATTGGCATTATTATCGTGGATCGCCTCATTGTTATATCGCTCGTTGGGAAACGATGTTATATTACCTGGATTTATTATAATTTTGGGAGCAATTATAGTTCCAGTGTGTGGATATGCAGCCTTCAAAAATGTTTTTACTAAATTAGTTCTCGAAGAAGGGTGGTCACCAGTTATATCAGCAATGGTTATTAGCAGTGTTGGTGGTTTGATTTTAGATTATACAGTGTCTAGCTATAAAGGTATTGCTGTCTTCCAATTAGTTATAAACGGAGTCGGTGGTAATATGGCTGCAGTGCATGCATCTCGTCTGTCTACTAGTTTACACACCGCTTCACCAGTCGGACCGGTTTTTGGAAAGACTACCAAATTATTGCTATGCATGGTCATTCCTGGACAATTGATTTTTACCTATACTATCAGTTTCCTGCAAGCCGGACACACTTCCCTCACTCCAGTCTTCTTAGCGGTGTATCTTAGTGCGGCAATAACTCAAGTGCTCATCCTTTTAACCATCAGCCATTACCTGGTGCTGTGGATGTGGAAATGGGGAATCGACCCTGATAATTCAGCGATACCATATCTAACAGCTTTGGGAGACTTATTAGGAACTGCTCTACTCGGCATAGCTTTTCAAATTCTTTATCTCATTGGCGATAAAGATAGTGATTTAGGCGATTGAATATTAATCGACTGCAAGTTTTATATAATTTTTACTCCTTCCTATCACATTCAAAATTATATTTTATTATTATTGACTTGAACATTGAAAACCATGTGCCTTAATTGTTGTACTTTAGAAGAAGTCATCACAGTCAAATAATATGTAATTATCACTTTTACATGTGTCATGTTAAATCTAGTCTGTTGATTTGTCTAATTCTTATTTTTACTTATAAATTTTAAACTTATCCAAATTTGATACAATTTCAATCCATTGTTTGCCTTCACTTACAAATGTGTGATATTATGTTTAAGTTGTAAAGTTAGCAGTACAAAGTGTAATTAGCTATACATTGATTGTTACTGTTTTTTTTTTCAATCAATGCCGGTGCTAATGTTGTATTTTTATGTCGACTGTGTTGTAAATATCTTGGCCAGTTATTGTTTATTTTATCGTTCACCATTTGTTTCGTAGAATCTCAAAGTGATTACTTATTTTTAATGAACATTCTTATATACACACAAAAAAAAGTACTTTAAAAATTGTAACTTATTTAATTTTGATGTATTTTAAATATTTAATGTTTTTACAAATTGAAGGTACTTTCAATAAAAAAATAATACAAAACTTATTTTATGATAATTTAATTAAAAATTAATATTTTGTATAATATATTGTATAATTACATTTTCACAAAATATTTCCTTTTAAAATGACCTCTCATATCTAATACATATTATTTACATAAACTTTAAAACAATAACAGTGTTATACACACTTCACCCGTCGCCTCATAAACATTTTCAATAATACTGTGTACAGTTCAATAATGATTTTAATGAAGATGAAAATTTTTAAACACTGGGTCAATGAACTCTCATTTAAGTCACGATTAATGTTTTATTGCGGATTTGATTACTCGGGAACAAGATCCTTTCGCACAGACTTCTTGAGTTTTCTTATAAATAAAAATCACAAAAAATATCCTTACATATAATTTCAGGTGGTTTAGATCAGACGTGTAAGTAGATAGCACTGACTTTGTAGTCTGATTTCGATCCGACTGGATCACAGTTAATTTTCCACACATACAGGACAGTGTCGAATGATGTAGAAATGTCACTTTTTCCACGGACATTTGATTAAATATATTTCAAATGCAATCATCAGTACATCCCATATTTGAACAGGTGGTAACAATAATTATATTCATGAGAACAGTTTATTCGTATTTCACTCGTGGGGTGATTCCTCGGGTATAAGGACCCAATCATCCTCCATTTGTTGCGAGCCAGGCTCTATCAGTTCTAATTGTTTCTTCAAATTCCAATACAACTTCACAAGAGACTCCTGTAATAATATATAAAATGAGTATGGGAAATTGAAAATTAAATTTTGCACATGTACCTTTTCATCTTCAAGTTGCATGACTTCCCGTTTCTGACGCAGTACTTCCTCGTCCTGCTGCTCGAGAAGTTCATTTCTCGACCTTGATAGATAAGCCAATTCGGTTTGTACCTGTTGATTAATTTCAATTTATAATAATTGAATTTTATATAATATTTTAGGGACAATCACCTTTAAATATTCTTGGGCTAGTTTCTTGTGTTCGTTGAATATTTGGATCGACACATCACTTGAAAAATCTGGAGTGACCGGTCGAAGGTGTGGTTCTAACATCATGTGCATGGAATCGAGAGCCGGGTCTGGATCCACTGGTTGAGCTGATGGTGATGGAGTATGAGTTCCACCAGGACCCGCCTGCTCTGCAGTTGACGCTTCTCCTGATCCCATTGTGGTTGATTGATTACTATTGCCTGAAAATATTTAATAATTAAAAATCAAGCAACATAGTTAAGTGGATTTTAATCGGTGAAAATATTAGGATGTCCTGTAAATTGAATAACAGAGAATTGATATTATTAATCAAAATAAATATGTTTGCCACTTAAACCGTGAAATTACAGCAATACAAATAGATCGAAAATCCAAAAAAAAGGCTGTAATTTTTTTAATAATCAGTTGATACATACAATTCTAAATCGATATATTATTCATATATCGAATGAGGAAATCTTGAGATGAATTACGAACCATGTATGGAGCAATTCAAATAATTTTAAGTGTCTACTTTGTCTAGAAATATTACAACTGTTTGAAATTATATATAGAATGTACGAGACACGTGCGATGCTTTCCATGCAAGATATTTATCACTTTTAAGGCGTCAACAACCAATATATAATACGATTAACAATATAATGTTTAACAGAAAATAAACACAGAATGTGAATGAATCACTCGTTCGCGTCAGGGGGAAAATGGCGTCGCGGCGCTTTTCTCTGATTGTGGTTATGTTTTCACTGACTGTAGAATATCCAGCTACAGGTGACGAGCCCGGCAGCTGCTGGCAGATCACACATGTCTCCCGAAGGAAGAAGAATGACTAACTGATGATATCCCGGGAGTGGAGCCACCGCCCCCCTCTTCCACTGCATCCCGTCTGGCACGAGTTCTTAGCCAAGGACGGTGCTTCCCGCTTTTTTGTCTAATATGTACAACTAAATCATTTCCAGAGCGGTGACCCATCATGAATTAACAAATCAATAAGAAACTAAAATCAATGGGAAGGGAGGCGCCGAGAATGGTTTTTCAAAGAGGGTGTGGTGACATAAAGTTTTAAGTATAAGTTATTTTAACCGTCAAATGGATTTCTGGGCTTTTTGCAACCAATCGAAACTTTGTATAAACTAATTTAAAACATTAATGTTTAATTTTCATTTCATTTTGCTATTAAATAAATAATAATGGTTGCGCGCGGCCCAAGAATCCCTACATAAAAGTTTTTTGTTCCAGTAAACGGTTAATACCGTACACATTGTTCGCATTCGGATAGTTAAACCGATAGTTCTTCCAATTTTATGATATAAAGTTTTGAACAGAATTGTTCCAAATAGTTTAAGAGCTCTTGTCAGAGATATGCCGAGGTTAAACGAATATTATAGTATTCTTATCAATGTACCCATATGAAAAAAATATTATAATAAATCTATCGTTATACTATTGTCTTTATAGCACTCCTTGGGGGAAAACGATAGAGTCGTATTTATCTATCCAGTTGACTAGCATTCTAATATTGGTAATTGAGTATACTACTAACACATTGATTGCTCCAGCGTACAATATCGTAATTATTATTTATAAAATATAACAATTTACTATTAAATACCTTCTATTGACATAGACATGAAATGTGTTATGGATAATGGATGAATCTACATTAGTTGCCGGTCAAATGGGACTATTTTACTATTTCGAAAAAGTCCCACTTAATAGGTTAAATAATGATTGAAAATCAACATTTTTTAACGTTTCGTAAACATACGGACGGCAAACGAATTTGCGATGAAGCAGTACCACATTTCATACACATTAAGGACTATTTAGAAAAAGTCCCATTTAATAGGTTAAATAATGATTGAAAAGCAACATTTTTTTGACGTTTCATACATTAGGAACCATACGGACGGTTAAGAAATTTGCGACGAAGGTGTACAGATATCATACATATTAGGGGCTATCTTCAATAATCAACAAATATAAATCCAGTGTCATTACCAGACATTCTATTCGATTTTGAATATGTGGCTCAGTTCCATAAAGACTTGAGAGCACACAGATTTTTTTGCACTTACAATATTATACGCTGTAGCAGTCAATATATATGCTTCACCAAAGTAAGGCCAAGAACGAGTGTCGCTCTCCCTTTGTTGGTCCAATGCAAGGGTCCAGGGTATGTGTAATGGTAATGGATGATGGGTTGTTGAACCTGGGTGTGTTAAGTGATGCGAGTGTTATGATGATGCATCCCCCACGGAGCCAAGAACTGGATGCAACAAACACACACAGAGAACACGAACGGTTGTTCTATTTATGAGCGGCTGAGTCACGCCCTCCGTGCTGCTCTAAATCGGGAGTAGCCAGCTCCTCGTAGCCACATGTTCCACACTAATATACCCAGAATAAACCATCCAATACAATATTATCATTGTTAACATTCAATAATCACACATTTATTATTACTAACATCATATATATATAATTATGTCTAAGTGTGTGTATGTTATATGTCTGTATTTCTGTACGGGTCCTTCAACCATCCTTACATATAAAAACATTCAAAATTCTTTCGAATGAAAAAACAAACTTATTATCTTCGTATTAAAAACAAAGCAGAGCATCTAAAAACAATATCGATTGAAAATATTAAATAAATTTAAAATATTTTTAGATGTATTTAATTTGAGAGCCGCCTTGTGGCCGAGTGGTTAGTGTAACGGATTCGTGAGTGAAGACTCCCGGGTTCGATTCACGGCACCGGAGTCATTTGGTAGATCTAGCTTAGCAAACTAGATCTTAAGTACTCATTGCTGTGTGGTGGCCTGGGAAACCATCTCTACTATATTATCCCGTAAAGGCCAAGGTGGTCTGGCCAACCCCTTATAAAGGGACTCCCGTCAATAGGGAAGGCGTCACGATATTTATAATTTAATTTGATAATGCATAATAATTCCACATTTTTATACTTTTAAATAAAAAATTTCTTCCAATCGATAAAAAACACACTTTAAAGCAAAAATGAATTCAAAACTCAAATATAAACGTCCTATTAAAAAACCAAGCTGAACATAAAAAAATATTAACAAATTGAAAATTTCAATTAAAATTACCCTAGTCAAACAATAATCACACTCGACACACAAGCAAGAGTCACCAATTGTGGTCGTGGGTTTGATTCTTTCTCGAATTGAAATGAAAAATAATTCGATCGGTTATTGTTTTCCTAGATTGTAATGCCACGCACAGACACGAGTGGTGATTTTTACAAATGTTTCGAATAATCATCGCATTTGCATAATGCGTATTAATATAAAATTGGATTATCGCGAGTTAGGTGTATACAACCGACACCACGGATATTAGGAGGCCGACCAAGCAGATGAGGTTGACAGAGGCAACACTAATTGTCTCACTCAAATTCGTCTACTTGGTCCGCCATATTGATATATTTTCCATGCAGTTGTCTGGTATTCTTATCGACGGATTATACAACATGTTTTTAATTGAACTCCAAATATTTTAAAGGCTTTCAGGTAAAACACGACCACAATAAAAATTTCGGTTAATATTAATGTGTGAATATTGTGTGGCAACACTTTTCAATTAATTAATTTGGGTATTTCGTTGACCTGTATTAAATAATTTTTATTGAGGTCATGATAGCATTACATGAAAGCTTTTAAAATATTTGAAGTTCATTTAAATACATGTTGAATATTATTTTTCGTATTCACACTTATTTTCATATACATACGTATGTACGTATTACTTTATTTTTCAGCTAATTTTACTGATACTGATTGATACTGTTCATTGGACAGAATTTCAATAATCGTTTATTTTGATTAAAACCTCCAACCAGTATATTATACATATAATATATTAAATGGTTATTGTTTTTTTTGTACTTTAATATTCAATGTTTATTGGGGAAGAAATATTTTTTACTATGAATGCATTAAAAGTAAATCAATAAAAACCATTGTCCTAATAATAAATAGTACATATATCTCTATTAAAAGTGAATGTACTATTTTCCTAATTGTACTTTTGAGTTAGTTAGCGTCTGCTGACAGTTTTTATAGAAAGTTTCACTTATGTATGAAAAATATAATTTGGGATATACAACTCAACAAAGGAATTAATCTAGGACTTTGTCTATTTGTTATATTGCCACTGTTGAAAATTCTCATTAATAGGACATAATTAGTAAGACAATGTAACAGGAAACGTTGTGTATATTGTAGCAAAGGTTAACGACAGCAACAGTGATTGAAGAAAGATATCTTCGTAGGTCGTAAAGTCTAGTATTTCACACATCAAAGGGACAGATTTATTAATATTAACAGAGTTCGACGCCCCGTACTGAAATCCGATTGTTTCAGGACATACTGGGAATGTCACGTACAAACATTTTCAGCCAAATGAACTTTTTTTCAGATATAAAAAAAGTATGTTTAGTCACTTTCGTAAATACGACTGAAATCATCAAGACTGCTCCACATGAAATTGTTGTAAATACAGATTCAAATAAAAACAATATATAAATCCTGATAAAAATTACTTGTTGTTTGTAGAGTATCAGTTAGTATAACACTCTATTTTATTTTTTTAAATTTTGTTTCTATGAGTATTAGTCTAATTAGAAATAAATATGTTTATTATAATTTTTAAATATCATTATAGATTATAGATTCGATCACACCTTCTACAGATAATGAAGCACAAAGGAGTAAAGAGCACAAAGAATAAAAGGAGTTACACGAAAAGACAAACGCATGTAGAAAATACAAAAGAAGTATTTTATGATAAAAATGAATGAAGAAGGATAGTTAACCTGAGTGTCGCAAGAGACAGGGCCAACCCCGAAAAGGTGTAGTAACTCATCATTAAAATTACCTAATCATTATTTGCTTATAAGAATAGGCGAATAGTGATTAGCATGTACTAGCAATAAATTAGTAATTAAAATGATATAAACTATACTAAATTAGTATTCTAGAGTGTATAATTTAACTTTACCTAAAAATTGTAGGTAGTTTTAAAATATTTTGATTTTTTTTAGATATTATGAAATTTTCCATAATATATTAATGACCTCACATTATCCAATAATTACAATATTAACTATTACGGCATCGTCTTTGTTAAAAAAAAAGGTAATTAGGAAAAATACTAATATTTTTTTGATAAACTCGCTTAATTTATTAAAATCTCCAAATTTACGATTCTTGACAAAATTTGAAATATTTTTAGATTCAAATGTGTCATCATTCAACCGTCGATTTTTTTTATATAAAAAAACTAATAATTATTATTTTAAAGTGAACAGAACTATATGAGAGATGATCGAATATTAATAATAGATGATCGAAAAATATGTTAAACGCTTGTCAGTCAAAAGAGAACTTGGTCCAAAAATATGGACACAACTTACGA